>CAJNOP010000004.1:1963794-2097157 GCA_905250075.1 Rotaria sp. Silwood1 | reverse complement strand
AGCTTTAATGTTACCAGTGGAACACCAGCTAAACCAATACCATTTAAAAGTGAAAAATAGTTTATCTTTATCTCAAGATTTTTGTAAAATAATGTATACGATCCTATAGCAAAACAAGTATCAGAATAAAATTCACAACATGTCGAATTATTCTGCTCGTTTGTTTTTTTTAAATATATATATTCTTATTTCGAATGCTATTGTTCAATATAGTTTGATTATCGACATGTTTAATGAATTAGTTGTTTGTTTTTTAACATTTAATTCTTTGTTATTTATCTCAACGGTCAAAAAAATTAAGGAAAACAAGATGTTTGATTAAAACTTGTTGATAAAAAATCGATTTTTCTTGTACATAACCTTCTGAAGTCTATTCATATTATTTTATTTTGTATTTATTTAAGGATATCGTTTCGGAAAACATTTTACCCATGAAATATCATTGTCTATATCTATGAATAAAAATTGCTATATTCGTCTATAGAGATATAGCTATTGACCTTTCTGTTTCTTTGTACATACTTGACGTAGTTTAATCGCTTTGTTATTAATGTTGTCCTTCTACATTACGAAATGATATAACATCAACGTGACGATATCCAGTCATTTCTAGGTACTTTCATTTGTAGACAATCGATCGAATAAATAAAATGTACTGGTTGTGATGTCTAGTTCGATATAGAACGGTGTAAAGAGAAAAAAATAGTCTCTATATAAGTCGCCGTACAGTCGAGCAATGTTTTTTAATTGTAAATTCTCTAGTATAGGTTCCTCGTTTTTTTCTCTTAAGATGAAAAAGCAATCTACTATAGGAAAAATGATCGATGAATTTGGTGGATACAAACGATTTAATGAAGATACAAGGAATTACGTTAGTAAATTTTATTAAATCACTTTAAAATGATTAAGAAGAAATAATTTTTATTGAAATATTTTAACTAAAGAATATTAATTTTAATTTTCCAATTCAACAACTAACACCACCTCAACCAATACCAGGAGCAGCACAACATCAACCACCAGGACAAATACCACCTCAACCATCAGGACAAGTACCACCTCAACAATCAGCAACAGCACCAGGACAACAGCAAGAAACAAGTAAGATAATTAGCAGTATTTCATAGAATTATCGTGTGAAATTTCGTTGTTTATATAAAAATGCTTTAGTTTTAGATATTTTTATTGATTTATATACAAACGCAAAATTCGCGTGGTGTCTTGTGATAATAATGATGATTGCATACATGTTTAATATTCAACTGCAGTTTTTGTCATTGATCATAATATTATATGCATTATGTAGAATAATCGCCAAAAGATGGTGCACAATCAGTGAAATGTTTAACACAATCAACCAGTATCATGTTCAAATGAATTTGTTCTTGGTTGTCATCGTTATGCAGTTCATCATCATCATAATGCTGGTGATTTTAATTTTGAAACAATAATAAACTTTTCTGATGGTCGAGATAAAAAAAATACTTTTTTTTAAAAATTTTCTACAGGCATTGATGTGCATCAGATGATATTAGATTGAAAAAAAAATTCTAAATGAGTAAATAGATATTCTGTTAAAGTGTAGTTTTATTAAAATAAAAAAAAGTGATTTTTCTGTCGAATGTCGAATATCTACATGTTTCTCAATTGAAGTATACTGACCTTGTTGATGTGAAAAAATGATCGAATGTTATTTTGCTATTTTTCTTGTGCACCATAAAAATTTGAGGAGTAAATAAATGTATCACTAAATCATTATATCATTATCTATCTTTCAGACTTCGCAAACCAATCATCTACATTTGAATGTATTATAGTCTCGTGTATAATACTTGAAAAATATTGATATTCTTCTTGAAAATTTACTACAGGATTTTATATTCAGCTATAGCGTATCAATCACCAGTGGTAGGCATAACATACAGTGAGCATACTAGACAAAAATATGACCCTTAAAGAACAAACTAACACTTCGTGCTAACGTGAAAATATATGCTAAAATTATTCAGTTACCATGAGGAGCCTGTAAAATCTGAAACTACGTCATTTATACTATAAGATATTTGTACATTAATAGAGTGACTCGGCGTTTCACATAAAAAACTTAATTAAGTATAATCTTTAAATTTTAACAGTGAATCAAACTTCAAAGCATTTTCTGTATACCATCAGTTGTCGCTTATCGAAAACCAAAGGTTCGAAAAACTACATTATTATAAGCTAAATTCAACGAGGCACATCTTATTATGAAATGTTTTGAGAACTATAAATTATAAGAATTAAAAATTTATCATTATTATTTATAATTAGACAGCTATATGAAATGTGTTTTATCTTACGATTACCTATTTTAACCATCGTAAAAGACAAAGCATTCAAAATTAATCGAATAAATTCTGTTTTCTAACAACCTTAGTCGTATTTTAATTGATCAAAGCAAGAAAATTCGATTCTCTTTTCAATGTAGAGATAGACTAATATCGATTTATTTACTTAATTCTACTGCCCATAACTGCATATACATTCTACTTTTCAGTTCTCAGAAAACTAAATAATTCAATAACTGTATCTGACTAGTGTGGAAAATTTAAACTATCGTATATAATTTTTCAAAGATTTTTGGCATTGTCCTGGTACCAACGGATTCCTGGCTGCGCCACTAACTGTAAAAATCTACGAACATGAACATGAACAATTACAGACTCTCTCCTATCAGAATATTTTTTTTCTTGTTGACTTTAGTGCGGAAATTTTTCCAGTACTATTGTTCTCATCTGAAAGATCTGGTAACATTAGTTTCTTTGAGACTATTTCATTCTCAACAAAAATCTTCTCATGCAACAAAACACGACTAAAAAGAGAAATTTAAGAAAACAACAGATGCATGAGATTAGTGCAAAAGTCTTCTTATTAGTAAACAAACCCAAGGAAACTGTTGTGGCGTGGATGTGTGAGTAGGTAGGCGTAGGTGTCGGTGTGGATGTGCGTTGGAATCTTCTATTCTCTCACACCCCACACTCACCCACATCCTTTCGTTTACGATTCGTATTAACTGAAACTGCATTTTTCTTTCTTAACTATGTCATTAAAATTCGTTCTTCTTTACATGTAAGTACAGTAGATCGACTAGTTTTATACTCCAAAATATTTTTTGAAATTTTGAATTATTCAAAAGACTCATCTATTACAATCATATAAACAATATCAAAGATAAACGAATATTTTTCCTGTAATTGGATTAAACTTTTTATTATAACGGATACTGCAGAATAAATGGCCTCCTCAGTATTTTCTTCAACTCTTTTCTTTTCTTTCATCCAAAATACATGATTATATCATAGAAAGATGCATGGTAAAATTCTCTTCGAGATCGTCTATTTGATCTTGATTAAATACCGTTCATCAAAATGGTATCACTTGAAAAAATTATGAATGCTTCCTAAAAATAGTTTTTCCTAATATCGCTTTATTTGCAATGTCTTAGCAATTTTGCATTGATAGTTTATTGTAGTTGAGAAGCAATCTAGGTTTACCGATCCTCCGGAGATGCCTACGCTTTCCTATTTAGGTTGAACTCATAAATAACAGAATTAATATGTTATTTCAACAAAGATCACTAAGACATTGCAAATAAAGCGATATTAGGAAAAAGCATTCATAATCTTTTTAAATGAAACGATTTCGATGAGCAATATTTAACCGAGATGAAATAGACAACGTTGAAGAGAATTTAACGATGCATCTTTCTATGATATAATCGCGTATTTTTGATGAAAGAAAAAAAAGAGTTAGAGAAAATACTTAAAAGACCATTTATTCTGTCTCATCCGTTCCATATTTATTTATTTTGATAAACTAAACCTAAAACTTACTGGTGACATCATAAATAGTAATAATTTTTTTATAATTTACATTTTTAAGTATTTGTGTATAAATTTTTGGTCTTATATCCATAGGACAATTAACCATTGTTTTTATTCAATTATGCATAAAATTTTCATCAAGACAATTAAGATTATTAAATATCGATTGATATTGTTATTGATAATATTTAGAAAACTAATAGTAAATATTTTGGTAATGATTTTTTATTTAATACTTGTTTATCAAGTATTAACATCATTTCAATACGATGGCAAATAATTCATTCAGTGAAACGTAATAATGTAAGAAATTGTTCAATTAATAAATCTATAAAGAATTTTTAATGATGATAATAATAATTTATTTCATTTTAATAAATTATGCCAATTAATCTTCAGTGTATAAGATCAAATAAATTATGTACATGCATCACTTTGTGTAAAAAAAATAATAAAATAATTGATGATATGTCATTAATAATGATAAGAATTTAAAATATTCACTTAAAATAGTTTCAATATGAAAATCTATCAAGATTATTTACAATTTTATCGTGAATTAATCATTGACGAAAATCATTTAGAATTGTTCAAAATTGTTTAACTAAAATAAAATTATAGATCATATAAATTTATAGTAATTTTAAAGTCAAATGAATGATTAATATGACATTATCATAAACAATAAATCCAATTACTGGTTGAAGAATATTTAAGAGAATATATGAATGTTTGAATAAAGATAGGTCTTTGTGAGAATAGATTATAATGAAAATTTATGATCTTTTCACTTTAGACCAAGTGAAAAACCATCTGATTTTTATGATTGATAATCAGTTTTTCTCCTAAACTTTCGAATCGAATTTGTTAAATCAATTATTTCGATCGAAAGCTTTTGCATGCTTATTCGTAGTTCTACATATTTCTATTGCTTGACTATCATATTCATATCTACAAATATAGTATTATCTTGACTGATTACCACTTTTCCGTAGTATGCATAATTAAATAAGGAAACTAATAGTATTATTGGTTTGACCATTTAATTTTCGATTATTGGTTAAAATTCATAATATGAAAACAGAAATGAAAATAAGAATTTATTAAATTACTTACATACTAAAAGTTTCATCTCGTGTATTAACTAATGATAAAGCATCATTCTATCGTGTTAATATAGCGTCTTCAGTTGAATTTTTTTCCTAAAAAAAAACAATTTTAAAACTATAGGAAAATTATTTTCATAAAAAAACAAACATTTTTATTTGCTAATACTCAAAAACCGATAACAAATGGATCAATTGGTCATAATTCAATTGATGATACAACGCCAGATAATGCTAATTGTGTAGAATAAATATCCAAAAGTGATATTTGAAAGGAAAAATAATCATAGATGAAGCACATGTGATGGTAAATGACAATTTGTATATCGACAATTAGATGTGAAAGAAGTTTCGATTTATCATCTTCATTTTGAACACTATCAACAAGAACTATTAACAATTGTAAAGCTTGTAACAACTATTATTGTTTTTTTTCAGTGTATGCAGAAGACATGAAAGAGATACTTTTATTTACAGTATTAGATTTAAAAATAATTAAAATGTCTAGTTTTTCTTCAAAATTTTAATTGCGATATCTTTTATCAAATACACAATGGATAACCTTACCAACTGATTAATACAATATTTTCTTTCCAGAAATATAAATTTCAATGGAAAACTAGTACTATCCAATACACTGAATTTCAGATCTTGAGTTTCTACGATATCTGAGATCTCTAGAAAAATATATCTTGTTCATTGTTCTCTAATAAAACTTTTTAGGAATTTTAACTTTTCACATAGTGCCTATATCTTACAATATCACATTACTTTATTATATTGAACAATAACCATTCGTTGTGCTTCTAATTGTTTATTATCTGTTTTAAGTCGAACAAGAAATAAATCATATACAATTGGTTCTAATCCTATTCAAAAATAAACAACAGATTATAAAATGAAAAAAAAAACAAAACAATTAGAAACACAATGAACTTCATAAGCATCTATTTTTAAGCCTAAATTTAGTTAATAAAAGGTACGTTTTGCCCTTAGATAAGTTTCAGACTCAATACAATATCCTAAAGATTTTAGCTCGATCGATGAAGAATAAAAAAAAGATTATGATTTAAATAATTGAAACTTTCTTTAAAATACTCATTATTAAAAAGATTACATTTGGCATAGATTGAATGTTGATTTCAGATACAGTGGACGTCAAAAGTCTCGCACCACTTTTTTGCTTTGGGTCAGATATTAAAATTATCCTATGGAATTTAAATTTCTTTTTTATCATTGGAAAGTACAGATCGAGTACTATCTATATATACCTGTTTAATATGAAAACTCATTGAATATAAAATATAATAAAAACAAACAAACTTGATTGCTAAGAAAAAAATCACATAAAAAACTACAAAAATATATTGTTGTTATAAGTTTCAGTATTTTTAGTAAAATGTGAGTACGTATACAACTGAGTAAGAGTTTTGTTTTGACATTTTTATATGGTTTGATAGAACTCGTCGAACTCTACAAAATTGTCTATATGAAAAAATTTTGAAACCCTTTTCATTGCATAAATTTATTACAAATTATGTAAAAAATGTGAAAAACTCGTATTTTTGTATAGAAAAAAGATTTTAGCAATTTTCCATATAGAAAACATGAAAAACGCAAGTTTTTAGTAAATTTATGCAATGAAAAGGGTTTAAAAAATTTTTCATATAGACAGTTTTGTAGAGTTCGACGAGTTCTATCAAACCATATAAAAATGTCAAAACAAAACTCTTACTCAGTTGTATACGTACTCACATTTTACTAAAAATACTGAAACTTATAACAACAATATATTTTTGTAGTTTTTTATGTGATTTTTTTCTTAGCAATCAAGTTTGTTTGTTTTTATTATATTTTATATTCAATGAGTTTTCATATTAAACAGGTATATATAGATAGTACTCGATCTGTACTTTCCAATGGTAAAAAAGAAATTTAAATTCCATAGGATAATTTTAATATCTGACCCAAAGGAAAAAAGTGGTGCGAGACTTTTGACGTCCACTGTATTTTGAAACTGCCTCAGAGAAGTCCAAAACTATAGGTCATGACCAGAATGTTGTTCTCTTTCTAAATGCTGGCTTACAGATTTGCTTGTGGTCAATGAAATGATGTGTCAAAAGTCTCAAAGAATAGTTTGCACGGAAAATTTTGCCATACACTTTTGGACTTTGATTATTGTGACTTGAAAGTCAATGTTGAAATCTTTATTAGAATATTAACTTTTAAATCAGAAGCTACTCTACAAAATGTACTATTCAAATTATTCTAGAGATCACTTCAAATTGCATTTCTCTGAACTTCTCATTTGTGAAACAATCAACTTTTTTACCAAAATACATTTTCTACAGAAGGGAATTCATAGGATTTAGTAAAATATCTATTGATTCACTATTCAATTGAATTTTTTGAACATTTAAAAAATTCTTTTATTGCTCTCGAGCAAAAACTAAAATAAAATTTCTAAAGCAACATTCGACATGTGCACAGTGAGTTGGTTCTCACCGTACCTTTTGACCTCTTGGAAACATATCCAATAGATGAAAAAAAATAAACAGATATTTGGTCTCAAAATGTTCGGTCAATCCGTTTGTAATGTTTAGTTGAACAATGAGATATGAGAAAATTTTAAAAACAATTTAATTATAACTTTTAATACGTAATCTGAATGAAAAACCCGTGTAACGCTACACGAGAAAAAAACAAAACTTAATGCATTTGTTGTCGATAAATATATCCTTGAATCATCATTGTCTTGTGTTAACTAGTGCATTTCATTGCTATTACATATACTATCATCGGCTTATTACTCAACAAGTGAAACGTATGATTGTAGATACTGTCAAAAAGATTCAATACTAAAGAAAACAAAGTCAAGTCCAATCATAATAGAAACTTTCTATAGAGTGCTTCAAAAGAAGAATCCTATATATACATAAAAGATGTTAATCAATTCATCATCAGGAATTAACAATATCTAATATATAATTGTCAATATATAACAAAAAAAAATGAAAGATTTATTACATTCAATTCATTTTCATCATACATTCCAATGAAATGATATGATTATATAATTTTAATGTAAATCTTATAATTTTAATTCTTATATTATCTACATTTCCTACATCTATTTTTATCTATTGTTAATAAGAAATATGCATGCACTCGATCAATACGATAAGCCAGGTGATATTTATTGCACATGTTTCTTTTGTATGCTCGTCTCGTATGCTCGAACAAACATATTATCCTTTCTATTCTCTTTATATATTGACAGTTTCATCTTTTATAAAATATTTGTACATCATACATCCATACAATTATCTATTGTTGATTTATTTTTTTTTAGTTTTTGTTGTATTAATATATCAAATCCAATGCTCAATAATATACCCGATACGCGGAATACACAGGATAAGATTAGAAGTTTTATAACACCAAATGAAGTAGTTGATCTTGATGATGAAAATGAATTTGAAAGTAAAGATATTCCAGTGTCGCACGAATCATATGATTTAGGCCAACGACGCAAATCATCTGTATATTCTGCTCAAAGTGGATCTAGCTCAAGTGTTGAAGTTCCACGAAGAAATTCTACTGTTGATATGGGTAAAAAGAAATTTTTATTATTTATAAAATACTTTTCATCTCTCTACTGTGTGAGTACGATTGATATAGAAACATATATCAATTATAATTTCAAAATGTTAGAACTTAATTGAGAATTCAATCAAGGGTAAAGATGAATAGGAATATTTTATTTTTACATTTATTTTGTCTCAATACAGAGACAATCCTGACACACAAACGTCTATATTCAAAAATAGTAACATAGCAAATAAACAATTTACTTCAACTAGAACTGTTATTTTCTTTTGTTGCTTTTATCTAAGTATATATGTGAATCACTGTTCTATATTTTATACAAAAAAAAATTTATGATTGAATCAATCAGATTCTTATCAGACTGACAGTACTTTAGTTTGTTTTCTATTATATAAACACTAAATTTTGATAATACAAAAAACAATGTTACCAGTGATGCATCATCTATGTGTTGTTCATCCTGGTTATCATTCTCATGAAAAGAAAAATATGAGACGTGAAATACAACAACGACGAAATATTGATGCTTATATTTATCATACTGTACCGATAAGTAGTTTTGATGAACAAACATCAATAAAATATTCAGATTTTGGTTTGTCTTATTTCAAAATATTTCTTTACTGAAAAAAAAACTAATATCAATGATCTTATTAGTTTATTATATATTTCAGTTCAACGACCAATATTTGAAGGTATTCGTTTGGATGCTATTCGATCACAAAGTCCATGGCTTCGTTTATTAGCTGAATGCCTTGCAGAATTATTGGGTACAGCTATCCTTGTTTTATTCGGATGTTCAGGCATTGCTCAATATACTCTTTCACGTGGTGTTCTTTCAAGTTTTTTATCGGTTAATTTTGCTTTTGGTTTTGGAGCAATGATTGCTGTCTATGTTGCCGGTCCTGTATCAGGTTGATTTTGTCTATTGTTATTGTCTAAAAGAAATAATTATATTTTGTTTATCATTAGGTGCTCATATTAATCCAGCTGTATCAATTGCGATGTTAAGTTTACGATCAATTACACCATTACAATGTATTGCCTATATTTTATCTCGTATGTATTTGAATATATTTATCTTAGATTACTATTTGCTTGCTAACAATCAAGGCAATTCTATTGTTCATTAATAAGACTAAGCATATTCGGATCAAATTAAAACTTTCGTCGCCCAACTAATAAATTTAAAATAAAGCTTGCTATCGATCTACATGGAACGAGATAGTTGCATTTAAAAATATTTAAAGTATATGTAACATACTTGCGATACAAAAATTCTAGAAAGTTTTTATTGTGATGGTTGGATAAAGGTCATCTAATTGCTAAGAAAAAGTATGTTTTGATATTAGTAAAAATATATATTTCTTTTTTACAAAAGTTAGACTTTTGGGTCTATTCTCTCTTGTATTTGAAAATACTACTATGTTGATCATTTTCATGAAATGCTTTTTGTTTATGCATTTAATAAACCAGACATTTTCTTATGCAATTTGACAAGTTCTATCCAATCATTAGAAGAGAAATCTATGCTAAAATTTTAAATGTCAAGCAAACACTTTACATATCCTATTATACCTTAAAGTTCGAATATCTCAATCCATGTATGCTAAGTACAACCTTGAGTTTGAATTTATTAGTTTGACGTTGAAAGCTTTAGTTTAATCCGAATATGTCTAGTCTTAGTACCTAACAACAAAAACATTTAGATTGCTAGTAATAAAAATATTTGTTAAGTTTTATAATTTATATATATATATAAGTAAAATATTGTTTCATTAAACTAATACATGGAAGTTATTCCTATATAAAAAAAATTCGATAAGTAGAACTTATTATTAATAAGTCATTTGTAATTAAAACGAAGTAACATTATCTATAAAGAGTTTATTACTAGTGGCATGGCATACACATTTTCTCTCTTTTTAAATTTTCTTTCGTTATGATATCAATCCTGAATACCTATAATCCCTTAGCAAGATTTCTTTAATTAATCAATTAAATTTTTAGAATTTCTTGGTGCATTTATTGCGGCTGGTTTAGTATTTGGAACTTATTTTGATGCAATAAATCAATTTGATCATGGTGTACGAAAGGTAAAAAATTCATTTCATTTTTAAACCATAAAAAATAAATAATGTTCAATCGAAATCAATTCAACATTAGGTAACAGGTGTAGAAGCAACTGCTGGAATATTTGGTACATTGCCTGCACAAGGTGTCAGTCAAATCTCACTTTTCTTTGATCAAGTTCTTTCAACAGCTCTTTTACTCATTGCTATTTGTTCATTATCAAATAAACGAAATAAACTTGTAGCTAATGCTCAAATACCAATTGCTGTTGGTTTTATGATAACTGCGATTGGTGTTGCTTTTGGTATGAAATATATAGTTTAAATCTGTTTTTTTTTTCCTTCAATCTATTTCTGTTTTTTATTTTAAAGGATACAACTGTGGTTTTCCAATTAATCCAGCACGTGATTTTGGTCCACGTTTATTTACTCTTTGTGTTGGTTATGGATCAGAAGTATTTTCTGTTGGTAATTATTATTTTTGGATACCAATTGTAGGACCAATATTTGGTGGATTAATTGGTACATGGGTTTATCATGGTTATAGTAAATTAATGAAAGTACATATTGGTGAAGATGATAGAGAAATAGCTCGTGCACGTTATCAAGTGGATTTACAAAATATAACACGCATGTAATTCAAATGTTAACAATAGATACATAAACAAAAAAAAAAGAAAGAAATTTCAATTAAACAGACTTTTATGATACTGCATATATGAAAAAAAATCAGTTTCGAATAGTGTAATATTGTATCAGAAGTGACTATCAACAAAAAAGTATTCTTTTGTTTTTTGCTGTTGGCGATTGTATACTGAATTTTCATGTTTTGCTTATGTTCATTTTAAATGTCGCAAAAAAAATATATCAAATTCTCGCTGCAATATTTTATTTTATTTTTTTTTTGTTTTGAAAAATGTTAATCATTCGATGGGAAATATTATGAGTAGTCCTCTGATTTGAGAGGAAAAACACAGAAAAGAAATTAATAATAATAGAATTTAAGTTACTGCCTTTTATGTGACTAGAGATGGAAACCAATTGACTGAGCTGTCACTATTACTGTAAATAGTTGCTGAAAATTTCAGCGACCGCTTCCGAAACATAAAAATGATCGTAGATTTTTAAAAATTTGCAAAAGTTTTTAAACATATTCTTATTTAATTCCTTAACGTCACTTTATTTACCATCATTTTTTACTTTTTTTTTTCTTTCAAATTTCGCGAAAAAAATTTAAAAAAACAATCGAAAAATTGCAACTCCTAATTAAGACGTCCGCTCACATATCTAAATAAAACTTCATGTTGAAAGATATTGAACTTGAATACTTATCGATTGTAACCATATACCGATTACAGTAGATATTTTTCATAAAAATCTCATAAAAATGATGAATTATATCTGCGTTTCTTTTTCATTTTTTTACCAATTTCAATGGGTCATCGTACTGTTTCATCTTATGCATATCATTTACATATAATATTATACAACTAACATATTAGTAGATTCAATCAAAGACAGGGATCATTTTTATAAAGTCATTGTTTGAAATAGAAATGAGTTCAACGAAAATATTAAATCCCTATTTGAGTTCTTTTGTCAGTAAACTTGAGATAATCGAACTGATATAAAATTAAAAATCTCGAAAAGAAATCAGTGAAGAATGAAAACAGATGTAACTAGTAGCTCTCATCAATTAAAAAAACAACCATCAGTTTCATATCTCTTCTTCATTCTGATAAATAATTTTATTTTACATTAAGATGTATCATATTGCAAGAAGATATCAAATTACACTTGTAGAGTATCTAAAACTTATTTGAAAACAGATATTAAAGGATTAAATCAATATAATCTACGTAATCAATTTTGACTAGACATATAAAAAGTGATAATTTTTATTTTACATTTTATTAAAACATGTTTTCATTCTACATACGACTTGTTTTTCTTCTTCTCCTAATTTCATACAACTCTGTATCTGGATTATCAAAAGTTTTATTATGTCAATGTGAATGTTGTCCAGGTGAACAATGTCAATCTCAATTATTCATATTTTCTGTTGATAAATGTAATGAAACAACATGTTCTTTTGAACGATGTTATCAAATGTATCCAAAAATATGTGGTCTTATACCTGGCATTACTAATACATCATGTATTATTGTGAATGAAACTACAACTACTGTACTTTCAAGTACTATTTCGTTCTTGACGAATGTTACATCATGTAATGTTATTCTACCAATAACAATTATTATGAATCTTCTATTCTTTTGTGTTTTTAAACATTGTTAAACTTGATGAAATAATTGTTTTATATTAATCATGCATTATATGTATTTTATAAATATAAATAGCTCTAATAGAATGAATAAAAATCAATGTTCAATAATATGAAACTTTTATTTTTATTTCAAAGCAAAAAAAGAAAAGAATTTCATATTGACACATATGTTCATTATAGATTCATATTCTTAGAAATAAAATAAAGTACCGTGTAAAATTGTAATACCACCTAAAACATAACTAAGAACAGTATCAATAAGAAAAATAAAACCTGAATAACCATTCACATTAATTAATTCATATATTCGTATAAATGTTAATGTCATTGAAGTACCAGCACTAAATAATGTTAGCGGTACAAATATATAATATCGATTTTTACTATTTATTGTTGTTATCATTAAAAGAAATGATGAAAATGTACTTATTAAAAGAAGAATAATACTAAAAAAAGTAAACATTGTTATTGTTCGATTTAATTCTTTTGTTTGACAACAACATGTACTCAAACATTGTTGAAATAAACTTGTACGATTATAATTTGTATGAATATACCAATTAGTTGTTGATATTGATAATATAGTTGTTGTCAAAATAAATGTTATAAATATGAAAATAAGTAAATCAATAGCTAATTTTTGATTTGAATACATCAATATATTTGAAAAAAAAAATTTTTTTTCAATAAAGAAAATGATGAATCTTTGATTGTGTTCTTGACTTTTTGAAATTTGATATATACAATCTGTCTGTTGTTTTATATCATATCATTGAAGAATAAAAATCATAAAGTTTGTCTTTAATTGATCATGAAGTTTTTTTTTTCTATGTATTCATTAATAGTATTTTCATCTGTAGAAGATATTAATTTTATTGTTGATGTTTCTTTAATTGTCTTACGTTTATAGATCTATCGAAAAAAAATTCTTTAAAATAAAATAGAAATCAAAATGTTTCTTCACCATAGCTAAGTGATGTGTTTTGTTTATTAAACTTTCAATATCGAGACCAATTATTTCATCTAATTTATTTCCATGAAAATACCATTGAATAGTAGGAATTGTCATCTGTAAATATATTTATATATAAGGATAAAATAATTCGTTAGAGGATTGACTTTGGAAAATCAAAATACGTCTATCTTGGGATGATGAATTTTTCTTAAGTTAATTTTTATTTGTTTCATGTATGTTAAGTTACTCTAAAAATTAGCATTAAAGACCTTTGTTGAGAGAAAGTATCAGTAAAAAACTTAGCGTTAACACAGACAACCATTTTTACTTAAAGAAATTTTTTGAAGTTAATTACTGTTTAATTAATAGTCAACTGAAAGAACCAACATTTTTACATATGTTTATGCCAAAAAGAAATCGTGCAAAAATATAACCCTTGTAAAGAATTAAAGTCAAATGAAAGACGTGTATGTCTCATTTTCTCTGAAAGCTAACTCATGTATATATATATATATAAACAATAAAAGAAATATTCTGTTTAAAAACTCGACTAACTATATTCAAACGTTGCATGAATTCAAGATTATTTTCATCAATATCAATACGATAAAAATTTGTATGAGTTAAATTTTTCTCATATGATAAATCGAATATAGTTGATAAGATCATTTTTGAACCAAGTGACCAACATACAGTAAATACAATAATATTTAAACGTCGTTCAAGAATAATTTCATGTAATTCATGTTCTTTTGAAAGAATATATAATGGCATTTTATTTAAATAATATTTAATGGCGCATTGTTATTACATTTTAATATCTTTTCTTCTTAATCTCTTTACGAATGCCTTTTCATTTTCGATGTACATCGAATGATAAACCTTTTTTTCGTATTCTTATTTCATTTCGTTCAATGCTTATAATTAATCGTTATTGTCATTCATTAAAAATACTTGATTTAATTCGTTCACATTTTTGTTTATCAAAAAGTTTTTTACCAATAATTTTACATGAAGTAAATACAGATGAAGAAATTATTTTAAATAATGATATTAACATAATAAAACCAATAAATTCTGGTATTTATTTAGCTTTACTTAAATATGATGATATGAAATATCAACCATTAATTGATTTAAAATTAATTCCAATGGAAATTTTTCCTGAAAAAAAGTTTTTACCTAAATCTATACCATTCATTATCTATGAAATAGAACCATTTGTAAAAGCATTAAGTAATTTAATTGAGTATATGAAAGAATATGAAAAAACAAAAATTATTTGTCGAAAATATATAAATATTAAAAATGAATCAAATAGTCATTCGCCATTACATAGTATTAGTCAACTATCAACAACAAAGCGTACTAGTAAAAATCTGCTTTTAAATATGCTAACCTTATGCTATCTATATGTATATATGTTACGAGACTCAATTAGAATTGAAATAAATTTATACAATCTTGTGCTTTACTAAAAGTAGAGTACAATAGAAAACAAAAAGCCGTTAGTGTAGTCTCAGGAGGATTAAAATGTAAAACATGCTGTAGCTGATGTTACTAATCAGAGAGAGCTTATTTTATTCTATACATGTTAGAACACATATCTTCATCCTTCTTTTACTTACTCTTCGAGAAATGCAGTAAGACACTAGTAGTTAATATATTTAGGCGAATCGTTCTTGATATACGATCTATGAAAGAGGAGTAGGTCCACATTTCTATCCTATATACTTCAATAATCCTTTTAGATCGTATTTCATGAAAGACAAAAAGTTTGAAATTTTAGCAGTTGTATTGATGAAGTAGTAGAAATATAGATGTACGCTCTACAATACCTTAAAAACAAATTATCTGAATTGGATTCACCAACTATCAAAATGCAGAATGCTCTAAAAGTTTGTCGAGAAAAAGAACGTTAATAATTCTTTAACAATTCAAGCTTTATGCGTCAGCTTTTGTATGATTTTATTCGTTTTTATTTTAAAGTTTGGTTTCGTATAATTTTATCTGCCTTCGCTGTTCAAAATGTGAACACTAAAATGAAAATTACAAGTCCAGAGCTTTCAAATATTTTTAATAGGTACATTCTGTAAACGTTATCTATCATGTATTATCAGATAAAAAATTCAAAAGATGCTAAGTTCAATGTGTACAAAGTTTATCGAAAAGAACCATCTCTTTCAATTCGTATGTTAGAGAAAATATTGTCTTGAAACTAGCATACTTCATTTTGTTGAACTCCTTACTGAGTTCTCTCATAAAGATATTGTTGAATTAAAAGAATAGTTATTCTACTCAGATTTTAATTATATGAATCTGCTTCTAATCGAATTCCACTTTCGTTCTGGAGAAATTGAGAACTAAACCAAATTTCAATTTTATTTTTCACATATATACTAAATTCTAGATCAAACAAGAAGTACTATTGGTAAAACTTCGTCTTCTACAGTTTCACCTAATGTAATGCCTACACCTTTATCAATATCATCGATCGTTCCAATATATGTTAATCATGAACTTGATATTCGACAATATATAGTTACTGATTCACAACGAATTCATCGAACATCATTAGATAATAATTCTCTACCATTTACTTTTCGTACTCTTAATCGAAAAGAACAAATGATTCAACAACAAGCTATAAGTGATCATATTACATCTTCATCAATGATAAACATATATGGTTAGTAAGAATTATTAGTATCAAAAATTTTTGTTTTTTTAAATAAAAGATTATATTTATAGAAAATAATCCATATGAATTCAATGAAAATGAACTTATCCTTTTTAAACAACATCTTTCTTCACTTAATATTGATTCATCATTTATATTAGAATTAAAAAATTGTATTCATCAATTAGCTATTGAAAATAAACTTGATAAAACTGAAGTTTGTGATATATTTATTAAATTAGATTATAAAATAAGACGTAATCAATTACATACTCAAGATATATTAAAAATTATACAAAATTTACAAGAAGCAGCATCTCATAATACACAAAAAACATCATTAACAAATTTATCAAATTTAATGAAAATACTTTTTCGAATAGACTATTTAGAAAAATTTAATAAACTAGATAAACAAAAAGTGCATATATTCAATCAACGTGTAAATCATCTGTAAGTTAATAAATAGTTAATAATAAATTATTTTTTTACATAATATTGTTTATTTTTCCATAAGAGCACGAATGGGTATATTAAATCAACAATTGAAAATGTTTAAAAAACTTTTTCAACTCGATTTATTTGAAAATGAACCTAATCAACAAGCTTTTTCACTATTTATTGATGATGATGTACAACGTATCATTCCAAAACATATACCACTTAACGATTTAGGTTGTAGTTTTTTTTAAAAACTTTCCTATCCAAATTTTTATGAAAAACAGTATAGAAATAGCTTCGTTTCTTCGACCTATAACATCCAACTGAACTGAAACACTTCTCTTATATATAGTCAAATTATTTGGAACGAGTAGTTTTTCTTTTATTTCAAAAGATATTGTTCTACTGATTTTAAAACTGTTCTATTCAAGAAGGCATGCATCTTTTAGAGTTCTTTTGATGTTTCGACCATTTTATTCTAAGGAAAAAAAAGACAAAAAGATGCCCATTTCAAGCAGTAACTAGTGCCTGTAAAAAAAAATATTTCGGAAATTTTAAGTCTATAGCAACTTTTGCTTTACTAGTCAAAATCTACTTGTCTTGAAAAGCTCAAATTCTTGTGATGAGTTGTTCGCCTGAAATCTTGGAAAGGATGAAAGAGTACGCTTAAAATTTTAAATGAAATATTCATTTATTTAGGCATAAAAGAAATTATTCATCAACTTCAATTGAATATCGATCACTTGGGACCAGTAACTGCACTTATGCTTATTGATAATCTTCAACAATTAGTTCATTCTGGTTTATTGTTAACTATAAATAAAACACCACAATTGAAACGATATTTAATACAATTTATAGAACATATACAAACTGGTCGTTTCATAGGAATTGATCTTCACCGTCTCATGGAACAAATGAATCAGAGTATACATATGAGTACAACGAAAAAAGTTTTATTTACTAGTCAATTAGATACTTTATTACAAAAGACTAAATTAATATCGAAAGATGAGAACACAGTATTAAAGAATAGTTATGATGAATTAATTTCTCTCTTAATGAATTTAGCTTATAAAGGACAATTACATACTTATACTAATGTTGTTTCACAAAATATAAAAATCAAAGAACTAGGTATAAGAACATCATATTGTTGTTGTTTTTTTTTATTGAATAATAATAATATTTAGATACGTTAACAGTTATCTATCAACAAACTGACATAGATAACAATAATCTTCAATCTATAATTAACTTTCTGTATGAACAATCATCCTCAGCATCATCATCGGGTCATCTTCCATATCAAGATATTTGTGATTTTATTCAATATCTCCGTCATTTTGCACAATTAGGCATTCTATATGAACCACAAATTTTAAATCTATTAATTGATTTACATAAAGCTAAAGATCAAGATAAGATTACTGTAGAAACATTTAAAACAATTTTAGAACATATGAAAACTGTTCATTATGTTTATGCATATAATCATTTAAATTTGACTGAATTCGATAAATTTTTAAATGATATGATTTTTGATGGTAAGAGAAAATCAAACAAATATTCTGAAAAAAAATCCCTATCATAGACAATGGTTGACTCGGTTGTCTTAAATAACCCGAGCATATGATTTTATTCGACCGTAAGCTAGATGTAACAAACAAACGTCTATTTGTAATTAGAATTTTCTTTCCTACATATAAAAAATGTCAATCCACTCGTTGAGAAACAAGTCTGGATTAGTTATTTAACTTTTTTTTTCAAAAACCAAAAGAAACTTATTTTTTATAACCTTAATCGAAAACAATGTTCCCCTCTTTCATTAATAACACGGCGACACTTAATGTTATTAAAGAATTAAAAAATTATACATTATGATAGATAAAAAGAGAAACCATCTGCAATTCTTTGACTATATAAATATGTCATTTGGATATTTTTTAATAAATTTGAATAATGAAACGAAAAGAAAATGTTACGAAAACCAAAAAATATCATATTGTTACTTGAAAGTAACTGAAATAAATGGTGGATACATGAAAATGAAAATAACTAAAGTTAACATATCGATAATGATTTCCAAATCTATTATTGATCTGACATCAAACAAAAGTAAGAAGCAAGAACTATTCGAAGATGTTGAAGAGCAAGAACCGATCAAGGCATGATACACCTTTCAGACCTAACTCAAAATAAATACTTAACACGCATTTAGGTTTAAGAGTATAATAAATGCTACACAAAAAACTTATTAGCTTATTAATTTATTTAAGAAAACGTTGAAGATAATAGTTTGGTCCTTTTATTTCCTTGATGATATCTATAGCATTCGTATTTTCAAATCGATAACACTTCATATAATAAACTTCATTTAATTACAACCGTATTACATTGTAATCTCTTTTTTTACCCTAGACAAACGAAGTATGGCAGGAAAATATAGAAAATGATAAGAACTTGAAAGCAGGTATCCAATAACTAGATAGTTTCTTCCAAGTTTCTACAATTTTACGATGTTTTCCAACCAGCAATCGACAGATTGAACGCCAACATCATTGATTCGAGATTCAAAATTTTTTTTTTCAAAATAAGACTAAATTAACACCTGTAGTCCGAATACACCGAAATAGGAACAAAGCTATTTGAAAAAGAATTAGGTTTGTAAATCTTAAGCTACAAATTGACGGAAAAAAACAGAAAAGAAAAATGTCGAGAAGAAAAAATAGATGAAAGCTAAATGTTGAATGTAGAAGTGTAGGTGTGGAAGTAAAGGAAAGACCTATACTTCGATCCCACAGAAAACGGAATTAAGATGTATAGTTTAGATTTTTGTTTTCTATTGTCTTTTTTTTCATATGATCGAATAGAATTCTTATTCTGATTAATATTAATTTAAAAATTTCATTTTTGATATATTTCACCAAACTCTTAAATTTTTCGATATCTAGGTCATTTAACTCGTGGTCAAGCATGGTTTATACTCAATCGTTTGATTAATTTATGTCGAATAGAACCTATTACAAATTATGATATTAAGACACTTCTTATAAATATTCAACTTGAATATAATCGACAACAACCAATTTATCCAAAATTAATTGATTATTTACAAACTCTTGCTGAATCTTATTCAAATTCTTTAATTGAATTTCATTCTTTTGAACGAGAATTACAAAAATTACTTTTATCATCTCATCCAAATATTAAACGAATGCCAGATGAAATTCGAAAACGTTTAAATGATATAATATTATTTTGTAAAAAATTTCATAATGATTATACATTACTTGAACAATTATTTGGTCAAACAATGAATTATAAATTTTATAATAAAATGAAAGAAATATTAAAAACAAAAAATTTCATAAGTAGAAAACAATCATTAACAGCTATTGTACAAATGCATAAACATTTTCTTAAAATATTACGTTTAAATACATATAAATTTTTATCTGATCATGAATTAGATAGAATTCTTCAAAATATTCAAATTAAATGTTTTAAACAACAAAAATATATTGAAATAATTATAAAACATATGACTGAATTAGGATATTTACAAGTAAAATTAAATTTGAATTTTTATTACAAAATTAAAATCTTTATATATATATATAGGATAAATTTTTTGTTAATTATTTAACACAATATTTTCTATCTAATGAATTTTCATCTATGACTATAGATAAATGTAATGAAATTCAAAGTAAACTTCAAATCTGGCCATTGACTTTAGATCTTAATCATTCAAATGTTCGACATATAATCGAACATTTAATACAACTTGAACAACAAGATAAAATTGATACCGGTACATTAATTGAAATACAAAATAGACTTAATCAATTAGCTCGTTATGGTAAATGTTCTTTACCACAAATTAAACTTATTATGGATGGAATTCATAAATGTCATGGTAAATAATTTTTTAATAATAATTTTAAACAAAAAATAAAATTAATCTTAATTTATTGTATCTAAAGGTAAAACATATTTATATGATAAAGATGGTTTTCAATTAATTCAATATTATCGTTTAATATTAAATGATATTACTCATGCAATTGAATTTGAATATTATATTCAACAACTTACATCTGAATATAAAATATCAGATAATTTAAATTATCGTTTTCGTCATTTTTTATATCAAATTTTACAAAATGAATTATCCATTGATGAACTTATTCGTTATCGATTTGAATTAGAAAAATTTCATTATATAAAACACATGGATATGGATCAAGTTAAGAAATTTATTGATTTATTACCTCAAGAATTTAATAATTTATATCCATTAACTTTAGCGGATAAATTATTAGAACGGCTTAAATGGGATGGAAAAATATTCGATGAATCAAATCGAGATCAATTATTAAAAGTATAAAATTGAGAGAAAAAAATTCTATAGATAAGTCTTTGAAAAAATAAAGATTCTCGTTCATAGACAAGAGCTGCGAACTGATGATATAAGTTAGTAATTTATATGAATTCACAATAAGTTAAGTTTCAGTATGTAAGCTCGTCAGTTACCGGTCGACTAGTTGTGCCTTTCTATGTTTCCCTTCTTTTTCGACATCAATTCATGGAAACTAAAGGAAAATTGTACCAAAAATAGAATAAATCAAACAGAAAAAGCAAATTTCAATAATAAAACCCATAAAATGCTAGAATATCTATCGAAAACAAGGATATACTAACGAGTTGACGATGATGAATTCAACTAAATGTCAATGCAATATTTCTCTCATTGAAAATTCATTCATATACTAAATGATACAGAATTTCAAACGTTAAAAAATTGGAAATTTCATTCATGAAAAGAAGATTTTACTTCTGCATGACAATTCAAACTTTTATATATCGTGTATATTCTCACTGCAACGCATTCTCGTTTGCGCTTTGCAAAAATATGAAAGATCTTGAAAGCAACGAAATTCCTGTTAGAAGCGAATGATTTTTTTAATTTATTGTACCCTGAATTTTTACATATAACTGTCATTTAAAGTTTCAACACATAGACGATATTCATCTGAAAATATTTTCGTCTTTTTCAGAAACCTAGTCAATTTCTTGATAGCGATAAGACACTTTAATTTTTCGTTTAGTGTTTACTACCGCATTCTTTGTAAAAGTGAAGTAGACCATTTTGTAGAGCTTTAAGGTTCTCTTAAGAAAAAAATATTGCAATATATAAAAGAAGAAAAATTCATTGTTGTCTAAGAAAGTCATTTGTTAATTTAAATATGATTTTTCTTTTTCATTTAGTTTGAACGTTGTGGTGCTTTGTCACAAGATAATTTTGAAGAAATTTATAATAAGCTTTATCATGCATCCGATATTTCTCTTCTTTCATTGAAACAAACTGAAAATAATCAACTTCTTCTTGATCTTTTCGATAAAATAAATGATTTACTTAATGATAATGTAATCGATTTACAAAAATCTATTGAAATAAAAGAACAAATCTATTTTCTTGAAAATATTGTTGATTTAATAGATCTATCACAAATAATTATATTTGAATCACGTCTTTTAAATTCATCAAATCAAAATGAATTTTCTCTAATTTGTCAAGAATTAAAAACTTTTGTTTATCAAGAACAATTTCATTTATCCAAAGCACAAGATTTTATTTCTATTTGGCACTTAAATGAAGAACATGGAAATTCTTATAAAAAACAAATTATGAAATTATTTCATGAACTTGCTAATCTTAATCAACTCTATAGTAAATACAAATTATTCATAATGCAGTACTAGTCAAAAATATAAGACCAATGTATTTTTGCTTTTTTTTTTTGTTTATTACCAAACATTTAACTAAAAATCCAAATAGTAATGTGAATAGTAAATAATTTTCTCTACTAAATTCATACAATAGCAAATTTTCATCGATGGGCTAGCTGATTGTGAGTAAATTTTAACATTTTATGGGAAAATCGTAGTAAACGCGGTAATCTCTGGATTTTATTCTCTTTAATATAGTACTCTTAAAAACTAATGTCTATACAGTTTTCTAGGACTTGAAAGCTAACCTTGTTTAGTTTTTCAGAAACGTTTCTCTCATAGTTCATCGATGAATATTTTGATATTGAATGTATTGCCTATTGAAATTTACTATTTCAGTTTGTGTTAAATGCTTGATAGCATAGGAAAAAGAAGTGACAAACATGTTAATCTTATATTTTTGACTAGTATTTTTAATCTACTTCACATTTAGATAAGTCTACTGTACCATTATTGAATCGATACATTGAAATGAAACAAATAAATCAAGCCACTTATCGACATTTAATCAAAAGTTTACAACGTTTACGAGACCATGCATTAATTGATAAACAAGCAATAGAATGTATTCGTTCAATTGAAGCTCAAACCTGTAAATTTGATTATAGAAAACGATTTAATGAAATATTAATTAAAAAATTAGAAAATCATTTAAAACATTTATTTACTGTTTTACCTCATTTATTTGAACAACATTTACGTATTGATATTTGTAAAAAATTAAATGAATTAGTCGAAATTTATGTTAAATCAAATACAAATGAAAATTCGTCTGATGAATTTTTAAGTTTATTTGATTCATATATTTCACAAATTAAACAAGGTCAATCAAGACCTTCAAGAACTCGTTATCATTATGCTTCATCGGATGCAGTCGTTCCAACAACATCATCTTCATTACAATCTTTACAAAATATATCTCAAACAAATCGATTATGAAAAAAAAAGAAATATTTAAATTCATTTGCTATAATATAAATTAATCTATTCGTATTTTCTACTATCCATGGTAACTACAGTTTCTAAATTTTATAATAGAATAGTATAAATACCTAGTTTTTTCATCATATGATTTACAATGCATACAAAACAATAATTACATTATTGTTTCAAAGAAAAATCCGATAAATCGTATATATATATGTCACAAAATAAGATTCATTCTCAATTATTTTTTTTTACATGTTATCATAAGACAATCGCTTTTTGATAAATGACAAGAGAATAAATCCATACAATATGATATTCACAATAAAAACTTACAACAGAATTCTTCTTATAATTCTCTATGTAAATCAGTTATACTTGATCAAAACTTTCGTATAATTCAAAATGAAAATGAAATTTCATTGCTTAACAATAAACAACTCTAAGAAAAAACAGAACCGATCATAAATTATTCTTTAAAAGAATTCAAGCAAAAATCAAGACATTAATATATCAATAGATAAAAAACAAAATCCATCCTTATTAATTAAACAACAATCATGTTTAAAACAGCAAAATTTCAATAAGAATGATCGCACTTATGATGTTTTTGATCGAGTCAGTCATTCGGTTTACATATATATTAGCATTCAAACTTACAATGGAGGTATTTCTGTTATTAGTTACTAAGATCAGACATGAAATGTTCGAATGTTAAGATATTCACATTATATGGAAAGTGCTCATAATTCGAAACTTCAATAAAGTTTTCTTTTGTGATAGTTAAATAGAGCTCATAAAGTTGCATAACTATGATTCAAAAAAAAATTCCTTTTACATAAGTTAGGATTTTGAATCTGCTTTCTCTTATATTTAATAAATAATTGCATCTTGGATGTTTTTTTCGTGAAAAAAATTTTTCTTTTAAACACACTTTTTCAGATGCAATTCAATGGCCTCTATCCAACCATCACATAAAAACTTTGCCGAAATTTTCAATTGCAAACACTTTCAATACCTTAGAATTCAAATGTTTCGGTCTGTGCATGACCAGAACAATCTATATTTTTTATTTATTAGTTTCATATTAGAAGCTTTAATTTGACCCGAATATATCAAATTTATTCAATGAACAACAGAAATACTTCCGTTGTTAGATTAAGTCCAATGTTAGATTGAGGAAGAACCTTATATTAAAATTCGAATTAGTCTGTAGATCGAAGTCTCATTTGAATTCGTACGGATGATCTCTTATGAAACGGTTGTATTTCTCATAGTATAACAATCAATGGACAAATTAACTAAAAACTCGAGCAATCACGAACGGTTTTCCTTTGATATTGACCTCGTGTACTCAATCTGACGTTAAACGTAATCTGAGTATCAATGTTATCAGATAAATACAAAAATGTGTTTGAATAATTCACACATGTTTTAAACAAAAATAGAAAATCAATTTTCTGTTAAAAGATATTGTTCATTATTTAAGTGTAATTCATTATATCCTGTGGATCTATCCATCAAGTATGATTTTTAAATGCGTTCACTGATCGAACATAACCATTTGCCATTGTGACAACTCGGTAATCAAGATAAAAATCAAATTATCTATAACCTTGTATGTCATTCATTAGTTTCTTTTTTTTTATTCAAAAAAATAAATAAATAAATTTCTAATTTAATAATTATCATGACATATTTAGTCAATGAATCAAAATCTTTCAAAAAGATACTAGTCCATCTTTCATTTCACTTATATCATCAAAACAAATTAAAATTGTCTACATCGAATAGTGCTATGTACAAGTCTCCTTCATTTATTAGGCCTGATATACAATGTTGTTGGATTAATTCATTGCTACATAGTAGCTAGTCAATAGGACATAACAAACAGCTGCCAACAGCTGTTTATCTATCTAATCATCCGTCATCAATTCCAACCACGCTTGTCTCTTGTAATATTTCACCATATCAACGACAAACTCAACAAAAGTATCAAATAAAACGACGAACAAAATGTATTAAATTCGAAAAATATTTCGAACAATATTATCTATCAAAATGGTGTTTAACTTATACAAGTGAATTTAAGCATCAGTAGATTAAATATTGAAATTTAAGCAAAAAAGAAAAATCTGAAATATTATGTTCACTTAAGAAAAAAATAAACAAATAAAAATCAAACTCTTGTTCTAATAATAATTATTATTGTATGTCAAGCATAGAAAAATTTCATTTGATTGCAAATTTGACATTTTTAGTTTCAATTATTGATCGAATCTTATAATTAGAATAAATGACTATTAAAGATTGAAAACAAAAATATGTACAATAAAATTGATTGATTTTTTCATATAATCAATTTTCTATGTTGTTTCGTCTTGCTGTTAGACATAGAATGATAACTTGTATCATATATGCATCAATATGTAGTGTACCGTGTAATTGTATATGCCGTTTTCCTCTTACAACATTATCAATCTTTCTTTAGATGACCTTCAGAAAAGTAGTGCTTGCTTGCTTGCATGCTTTGTCTAACAGGCATACACTTGTTTGTTTCGTTAGTTCTTTACTTAGCAGCTGTAAACGTTAATAGGATATGGAATGATGATGTTGATGGCCAAGTCAAGAATAACAACGGCTAACAATCAATATCAACATCAACTTATCTTAAGACAAAAATCTTCTAAATATTACTAATGGTTTAGTATTTGACATTATATTATACATACATGTTCTATTCAATGTATTAAAGTAATAAAAGACAAGTAAAATAAACACAGTTCTATTTTAAAATTGATAAGTCTCATTTTTAATAGGCGAAACCGCACCTGGTCGATCGTTCCTCTTTTTAATATAACAGAGAAAAAAACAAGGAGAAAATGTTTTTTTGTCAGTTCTTTTTGTTCTCATCTTTCTCTCCTATCGTATTGATCAAACATATATAGATATAAAAAGAAATAGTCAGTACCGTGCCAATCCGTTGCAACGATCCATAGAGTATAGATTTACAAAAAAAAACATAAACCGCATTATGTCTCGATTTAAATCTTATGTTAATCCAACAATTTTCAATGGAAATCAAAATGAACAAAATATATCCAATGATTTAACAACATTACCACCATTCCGACATATAACACAAGTAAGAAATTACATACATATTTTTTTTTCTATTATTTTCTTTGCATATGAATATTAAGATTACAATTGGAGCTAATGATGATAATGATAAACCACCTATACCACCAACACGTCATCCAATGGTTAATCGTTTAACATCAAGTATAGATGAATCTCTTGTTAATTTAACATTACTTTCACAAAATGCTGAAATTGAACAAGAAAGAACTCTATTTGAACTTCAACAAATATTTATACAATTTCGTACATATATTGAAAAATATTATCATCAATATGATTATGAAATAAAAACTTCATATGCTAAGTATGATCAACATTTACATGAACTTAAATTGAGATTAAAACAAGTACGACAACAACTTATACAAAATTTTACTTCAATTCCAAATAATGATAATGATAATGATGATTATTCATTTGATATTAATAAATATCGTTATTTAGAAATGCTGACAACAAAAACACTTAATCAAACAATGGATGAACAAAAATTATTACCAAAATATCGAATAAAATTAAATAATCTTGAACGATTAGATGACATGATTTCTATTCAATGTGAACATAATTCATCAAGAATAATATCTCACATAGATCATCATAATGTATGTAGAGAAGCTACACCAACACCAAGAAGCATGTCAGTGGGTTAGTATCATTAAATAAAAATAACGAAAGTCGTCTCACGAGTACAATTTAAAAATGAATATTGATCAAGTCTAACAAGATTCATTCTCATAGGATTTTCATTCAAGTTTACTATAGTTTTATGAGAATTATAGGAAAAAAAAATCAAATTACAGAAATCAGTGATGGATCTAGAGTTTTGAGAGATGGGGGTGATTATGATCTTAAAACATGTTTTGAATTTCATTTGAGATCGTAACAACTTGTTTTTAGGCGTTTTTTACTGAGAAACAATGAAAAATCATTCGAATGAAGAGGGGGAGCAATCCCTCTCAATATTCCCTTCTGAGTCCGCAATTACAAAATTCTATAGTTCATATTATTATTATAACATCTTATAATTTTGATAATTTTGGAAGAAGACGACAAGTACGATTCATTTCCGACATTCTCAATTTTAGTTGTTAGGTGCAAAGTAATTGTGTCAGTTCCCTCAGACGTTAAAATAAAAAAAGAATGAGATTATTAATTCAATGAAAGTAATAATTTTCTAATTTTCATATATATATATATATGTGTAGAAACATCAACATCAACAAATATGACAGATGAATATGATAATGTTCCAAAAGATAATTACGGTCATTATCGTGTATCCTATCAAGATACATTAAGAAGTCCATTAAAAACTCTTGAAAAATGGAGTTATCCACTTCATGCCGGTAATTATTTTATTCCACTCTTTACACCATATCGTCAAAGTTCTCTTCTGTTATATTGTCTTAATCGTGAATCATTTATTTGTTATAATTCTCAATCATTATTATCATTACCGACAATGATTAAATGGCGTGGTACACGCCCATCAGCTGTTTATTGGTTTGATGAAATGAATATGTTATTTGTTGCTTGTTGTACACATATATATGGTTGTTATTTAGATGAAGATATACAAGAAAACCAACGAATACAAATTCGTATACCTATTGAACAAACATCAACATGGTCCGATACACAAGGTCAATTATGTTGGCCGAAATTTTTAACATGTGGTAGTGCAATTAATCGATTACTCTATGCATATTGGACAGATATGTTAAATAAAAACGCACCACCATCAACATCATTTATCTATTATCAAATTCAAGAAAAAGAATCTTTAATAAAATCTCGTTTTTTACTTGATGGTCGTTTACGTGCATTACATTCAACATTATCAACACGTCGTCTTGGACTATTAATTGAACAGTTACCAAATCAATGTACTTATTTAGAAATTCGTACATTAGAAGAATTTTCGCTTTTATCTAGATTTGAATTATGTACAACATTTGAAAAATTTCGTTATGGTTCTTGTTTAACTAATATGACTAATTCAAATTCCTATATATTATGTGATCATAAACAAAATCAACTATGGTATGTTAATGGAGATACAGGAGATATTAAAGTTAAACGCATAAATGAATCTGTTTATAGTGTTATCTGTTTATTAGATGGTACATTAACTATTTTATTGGGATCACCAATGAGATTTGATTTTATTTATGATCCAAATGATAGTGGAATTATTGTAAAAGATCTTTTTCATGATGACGATTCGTTTGAAGTGTAACAAAAAAAAAATATATTAATAAAATATGAAATGTTTCTAATGTGGTTTTTTTTACAGAAAAAAAAGAAAAATGATTGTTTGAATGATTATATGCGTACTGTATTACTTTATAATTGTCAATAAATTGAATAACAGTGCAGTTGTTGATCTATAAAAATTCATATTAATAATTTTTTAAGTATTCTTGGATATATTTTGAAATATTTACTGAACTGTAGCATTAGTATTAATTGATGTTATAGTATATATGAAGGGATACAAAAGTAAATTATTATCGCCCAAAGTGCAAAAGAAATTTGAGCATTCATATTTTTGTAGTTTCACTATAACATGCAATGTACTTCGAGATAGAAGTCATCTAATCTCAAAGAAGCTTTGTTTTTTTATAATATTTGTCTTTCATCATATTTAACGAATCTGTTTTTTTTTGTATGATTTGTAATATTAGTTGATTAAAGTAAAACAATATCTATTTAATCTAAATCTAGCATTGAATATTTCTCAGAAAAAAGAAATCTAATATATTGTGTAGTTCAATCTCAGATAATTGTTTTAGTTTCCTCAAAAATGCAAATGTTCTTTGTAAAAATTTGTATACTAGCACATATTATCAGATGGAATTTTAATCACTTTACTTACAAATATTAACTGATTCAACAAAACTAACTCTACGTTGGTACTTTATAAACTACCGATAGCTAAAGGAACTTATGTTCTTTCAGTACTCTTTCTTTGAAAAACGCAATGTACGTATAGGATTTATAAGTTTGGAAAATAAATTGTTTCAATAGAATTTTTTTTTGCTTGTAGACAAAATGCATGTCGGAGACAACGTTATGTGATATATTTATCGACGAAAATGTTTACTAGAAAATCAAGTGTATTTCACAAAGTTTCCAAGAGCTTGTCAGACAAGAGATGCTTAATCATGGAATGAATCGTGCATTAATCATTGAAACATAAAAAGAGAAATGACATAAATCATGAATATATTTTGTAAACCTTGTCATATTACAAGTCAAGTAAACTATTTATAGTCGATTAAATGCCTTCATTAATTATATTATTATTTATTGACTAAAGGAGTATTTTATTAGAATAGAATCAATCATCAACAGTCAATTTTATTATTATCTCAACTTGAAGTAAAACAATCTTGTTATAAATATTCTAGGACTAACACGTAATATATAATGAACCAATAAAATTAATCTCCATACCCTTGCTGTCAGTTGTTTTCTATTGATTCCGATTAATTTGTCTATGCATTCTTTAAATAAAAACCATAGAGAAGAATATTTCTTGATGTCACTCAAGACAATGTCTACTCTTTGCATGTATGATGGTAATCAATTTTATTTATTAATTCTTTACTTTGATATTCAGGTGGATGAATTCGATGGATTTCTGAGAGATCCATCTACGCGACAAAACTCGATGGGAATCCGGATAACGGAATCACTAACGGATCCAATGGTCGCATCCCAGTATATAACCGATGGAATCTGATATTAGGATAGTGCTCTTTTTTTTGAGACTTTCGAGCCATTGTTTTTAAGAGTCCTGATTTCGCCTTTTCCTAGGTGAATAAGTTATATCTGTGAAAAATCAATCGTAAGTAAAGCCATTCAGAAGTAAGTTATCTATAGATAGCCCGAAATCGTGAGCTGGACATGTCAACTCGAAATTTAGAATTTTCTTATTTAGTACTCACTAATCAGTTCTAGATTCTCAAACATTCAGAAACTGTATGTATTCGAGTCACTTCGCTTTCGAAGTATTCCTACAGGATTTTATCGAATTCCAAGAAGATTCGAATGTTGAATTGGTTTTCTTGAATATTTTTATTTTAAAACAAAGCATTGATAATATTTAATTAAATTAATTACCAACTACTGTTTTTTTTTGTCCTTATTTAGGATAATTAAATTTTTGTTTTTTATTTTTTGCAATCTGTTCTTATAATCAGGAAAATAACATACACAAAAAAAAAGAAAGAAAGACAACAGCAACGAACTACAAATACACCATTACATTTAGAGATAATATCGGCATTAGTTTTTGTTTTTTTTTTTTGTCTATCGAAATGAATACATACGTTTTATCGTATTATTTACCGTAACAAGCATCACTTGAATATCGCAAAAAACGCGAAAAATACAAGATAGAAAAAAAAAAGTTAAGTTTTCAAAAAGAAAAAAGAAACAATATCAAAAAGAAAGTTGATGGTGGGAATAATCATCAAGCAAGCAAGGCAAAAAAGACAATAACAACAATAATAATACTTCACTTTTCTATTGTTTTGTTTTATTTTAAAGTGTATAATCAAATTTTCTATACAAATTATATAAAAAATAGAAAATTATGTAAAGATCAAGATGATGCATTGTGTCGTCTTTCAGCTTGCGTTATATAATCTTGAACATGACGTTCAAAATCATCCATTGAACTATCAATTGGAATAGGCTAAAAAGATTTAATAAGACAAAAACCTGATCATTAAAAAAGAACAATAGAAACTAATTAACAAACCATTCCAGTTAAATTAAGTAATTCAGTTACTTCAGCTTGTATACGTTGAGCTGATGCACGCCAACGTGCTTCATCAGCTTTACGTTGTTCAACAATCTAAATAGATAAAGAAATATATGTTTTTTTTTCTTTTGAAACAAACTAAAAATTTTCTTTTTTTTTTTTTTCATACTTGAGTCATTTTTTCTCGATACGATTGCATAAATAATTCAACATCAAACCGACTAAGTTCATCATAACTCATTGATGTTATTTGTTCACGAGTTAAATCCCAATCTGGTGGTAACATAAACTAGAAGAGAAAAAAAAAATTTTTTTATTTAAAATATTTAATTTCCTATAGGAAAAAAACTCTTTACCTTAATTAATGCTTTAAATTTTCTTACAATACTAAATACTGGTTCACTATCATTTTTTTCAGTTGTTTCAGTAGTGATCGATGATGATGATGATGATGATGGAGTAACAACATAAGACCATGCTGGTGATTTATAACTGAATGAATAATCAAATTCAGCTGTTGGAAATTCATCAAAACGCATTTTAAATATAGCACGTTTATCATTTACACTTAAAACTTTTCCTGTACGTTGAGCACCTTGATACATAGCCATAACACGTGCACCAATTGTCGGTGGTGGAAGACGACCATTTATGTTTGTATCATTATGACTTATATTTTCATTGTTATTATTAGTATTATTATTGCTAGTATCATCATCAATGGAATGTACATTATTTGTTGATGTTACTGAATCTGATGGTGTTGTTTGCTGTGAAGTTTTCTTTGATGAACGTGAAGACTAATGAAAATAAACGAATTAATTTATTATTGATTCAAATGAATTCAGTAGAAAACAAAAAAAAAACAAAATTTCTTAAAATTGAAAATTTTTTCTTTAGCTTAGACTGTCTGTAGAATAGAACTTAACTGTAATACATACATTTCTTAGATAAGAAGAAATTAAATAAAATTTTATTCAGCTTGCTTTTCAAACTTTTGTCATCTATTCTATATGATTCGTAAATAAACATTATTAAAACAAAAAGACTTTTCGAGTTACAATTACTTTTCTTTTCATCATATGATAATAATATTGATGAATATTGAAAGTTGTTCTGATAATGCAATTGAAACATGAAACAATTTACAGTTTTTGGTAAAAAATATACGGCCAACATATTTTTGATTTTTTTTATTATATCAAGCATTTAACTCAAATCGAAATCGTAATTTGCACTTCTAATGAAGTTCTCTTTGCATATCGAAATTTCATAGATGAATGATGAGAAGAAGGTTTTCTAGCTTTTCAGGGTGTTATCTTAAAGAACATAAAATTGTGAATAAAATGAGGGGTTGACATGTTTCCTACGACTTTCCTTTAGACAGTAATAAGTATCATAGCATGACAATCGTTTGTGATTTATATTTGAAAAATGATGAAAATTTTCTTATCATACTCGAGTAGGAGTTGGCGGTGGTGTTTTTTGGACAATTTTTGAAGGTTTTGTAGATGTTTGACCACGTGTTCTTCTATTTACTGGTGATGGTAATTCTTCCTTTTCTTCTTCTTCTTTCTCCTCCTCTTCTTCTTCTTCTTCTTTCTTTTCTTCTTCTTCTTCTTCCTCTTCCTCTTGTTCTTCATCATCAGTTTTAGTATCACGCGTTTTTGTTTTTGATCGTTGTGAACTCAGTGGTTTTCGTTTTTTAGTTGCTTTTGATTTTGCTGATAATGAACGTGATTGTGGTATAGATCGTTTTTGTGGAGTAATCGATGTTGGAACTATATTGGAACGTGATGATCTTGTTTTTGAATTCTAAAATTATAATTTTGATATAAAAATAAACATGCTCAAAGAAAACAAACGTTAATATTTACAGCAACAGCTGTAGTTGAAGAAATTTCTCCATTAGAAATTCGTTTATTTGTTCCTGATGATCGAGTTGTTAATGATAATGATGATGAAGATGATGTTGGTGGTGGTGAAGTTACTTTTCCTGATGTTCGATTTTGAGTATTTGTTGCTTGTGGTTTTTGTTTTAATTCACCTTCAGGTATAATTTCAAGCTTTTCACTCGTTGAACAACTAAAATACGTATGTTATTAAAGAATAATAATTATTGTTTTTCTTTTTTTTTTTTTTTATTGAATTCTATTATTAAAAAGAAATTGACATACGTATTATTCATAACATCAGTATTATCTGAACATCGCCATGTTTCAAGTTGAGCTTGTGTTAATGATGGAGTATTACCAGCATAAGGTAAACGACGCCATTTTAAACATTTGTCACATTGAATAAGCATTGGTACAGCTGCTTGACGTCGTTTAACAACTTCAGAATCATTTGATGGTGGTCGATCAAGTTGATCATCTCGATAACCTAGAACATATGAAAAATATGAAAAAAAAAAGAAATTAGCAGAAAGATTTCTTACCATAAGTTTCCCAAAATTCTTTAACATAATTTTCAATACCAGCATCAGACCAATATTGTCGCATATATTCACCCATATTTTTCAATAAGAAGTGATATTCTTTTTCATCAGCAAATGATTGTTTATTATGTGTTGGTTCAAGTACTATCGATGGAATATCAACAACACCAACAACACCACGACAATATCTATCATAAAAAATAATGATTGAATCTAACCGAAAATAAAGATAAAAAATTAATGAAAAGAACATTTTTTTTTCCCTATTGTGTAATAGAATGTAGTTAGGTTTATTTTCAACTAACGAAAGAATGTTCATAATTGTCGAATCATTTTTGTACTTGAGACTTTTGTCATTCAATAGATCTTGATGAATAATGAATAAGTCTGTGACATAACCTGAGTGATCAAATTTCGTGTTTAAACTCTCTCTTACACTCACTAGAAACTAGTCCAAAGTTTGAGCCAGAACAAACACATTATTGCTGAGGAGATACTCACATTAGAAAAAAAAATGTTTGTTTTAGACTATGTTTCAAAACAAGGTCATTATATCATATCAAGCTGATATCTCCATTAGGATGCATTTTTATCTGACACAAACTTTAATCATCCAGATTCTGTATGAATTTTAGGCTCATAAACCGCAACACAATAAGAATACCCATAGATCGACAAGCATAGATCGAAAAAATCAATCAAAACTGACTCTTTGATGATTCATCAAGATCAATTGAATAGCAATAGTCACATTCAAGTGAAAAGTGAGCAGACAGGTGTGAACGTCTTCTCATGAGACTAAGTAAAATGTATATTCCTCTTGTTTTTTCGCGCATACTTATATTATGTGTAAAGAGTATTATGTGTCAATAGATACATTAAATCGATAATTATTTTCTGTAATGCAATGCATTGTATATTTAGATAACATAATGGCATGCTTCGATATCACCAACTAATTGAGTTATTTCTGTCTTATCGCTTATGGCTAAGTACAAATGTCATACAACATAGAATATATTAACTTACACAGTTTTTTTATTAGGTTGTCCAAGTTTTTCATACATTTTAATAAGTCTACCACAATTATAAACAAAAACTCCATCAGCAGCTCGATTTTGAATATTCAAACCAAAAATAAAAGTTAATGTTTTAGTTGTATTCATTTCAGATTTTTTTCTTGCAAGACCATTACGTAAACGTATTGTCATATCTTTTAATTCAGCTGCAGTAATTTGTAATTTTCGTAAACGTGCACGTTCTTCAACTGATGTTGTTATACCCATTGTTTGTTGAAGATGATGAACTTGTGAATCAGCTTCACGTTTACGTTCTTCTAATGATGCAAGTTCTTTTTCACATTTTTTTATTTCTTGTTCTGAACGTGTTTTAAAACGTGTAGATTTAAATTGATATTGCCGAGGTTTATATAATGTATGTGGTAATTTTTTTGTTATGACACGTCGTCGTTGAATTGCTATACGCATACGCGGTTCATAATAAAGTATAGAAACATAAGCACGAAGTGAACGATATTCCAATGGAATACTAAAAAACAAAAAATGACAATGAAATTTGTTTTGCAAAATAAAAAAAGAAATCAAATGTTTACCTGTCATCATCATCATCAAATAAATTTCGTCGATTTTTAGAATCAATTAAAATATCATATGGATCAGTTTTAATATCAAGTTCAGGTTCACCACTATCAGATAATTTAACATTATATAAAACAATTAATGTTCCACTTGATGATGTTATTAAATTAAATTGTTTAAATAAATCATCTATTGTTTTAAATGGTGAATATTTTTGTATTAAACGCATTTCAAGTTCATGTTTTGTTTTATCATATGTATATGTACGTGTACCATTTAATTGTTGATAATCAGTATTTTGAATTGGTTGTTGTGTACATAAATCAAAACATGGCATTGGACATATTACTTGTGATATATGTTCTTCTTGATGAAATGAACGTGAAAGAAATAAACATGTACCAATATTATCTTTTTTTGTAAATAATATAAAATCATTAGCAATACGCATAGCACCTGATTTTAAACCATTACCATATTGACCGATTTGATTCGAATCAGGAGCATGACGTTTAGCGGATTTACCAAAGACGATTACATTGAATACATCGTCTAACAAATAGAGAAAACTATGAATAAGACTAGTTATATTTATTATACTTGAAAATAACAACGAAATTAAAATATCATATCATATAAAATAAATTATATAACACGTGCAGAACATTTCCTATTCGATAAACTTACCATAATGCATTCCACAACCATCATCCAAAAAAGCCAAATAAAAACCTCCACGTAAAGATGGATCTTTACATGTATAAATATCAAGATTTCTTGCACCAGCATCACGTGAATTATCAACTAATTCAGCTAATGCTCCAAAAAGAAATGTATGTGTTGTTGAATTTGTATGCAAATATTCAAAGCTCAATTGAGCTTTATTTAAACAATCGTATTGATCCATTATTTCATGATTATAATTATCCAAAAACAAAAGAAAAGGAAAAGAAAATTAAATTAAAAAAAAAAAAAAAAGAAAAAGGAATGTTTATATGTCATGATTAAACAAAATATAAAGACAAAAAATATTTAGACAAATATATATATATATATGAACAAAATCATTCAAAAAACATAAAGCAATTATTTAAAAAAAAAAAGCAAAAACATTCAAATCAAGAAAAAAAAAGCCAGGACGATTTTTAGTGTGAATAATCCATATCAAATGCATAAGTTGCTTTTTTATGCATAATTAATTGATTGTCAACAAAATAAAAACTATCAGATTTTGTTTCATATGGATGTTCAATCATTTCTTTGACTAGAATAAATAAATAAATAAATATATCAGAAAAATATTAAAAGAATTATTTACCTTGTTTAGAATCAAATGTTGGCATATCATATATATGCTCAATTGAATTTTTTGTATTTGGTGGACAAAAACCAAAATCAAAATCAAATGATTTAATAAGTTGATCACGAAAAAAATGACGTTCAATCATTCGAAAAGATTTTACTTCACGATCACCAACTTTAAAACCAACTCTGAAGGAAAAAATAAATAAATCAATAATATTTAAAGAAATTTCTTCTTTTTTTTTCTTTACATATATATATATTAGTAGAGCAAAAATTATTACATTGGTTGCTAAGAGGAAAAATATTGATTTTGTTTACAATGATCGTATTATATACGATGAAGTTATGTTTGACTATGTCAAGTTTCGACAGCAATTATCAAAATAGAGGTCGCTCAAATTTATTATTTGAACTTGATAAAATAAAGAACAATTTATGATTAACATGTATGCTCATCTGTAGGAAAGCTAATAATAAACAAAAATAACATATTGATATGATGATTCAATCTTGTAATTAAAGTAAACATATCGTTAAGATTTCGAAAATCACTCTTAGTTTTAAATATATCAAAGAAATAATACTGAATAAATTGTCAATATTATTACGAGAACAGAATTATTGGGAATGGTTTGTTCACTTGTAATCTTTCATTCATTAATGTTCAAGAAAATGTTTGATATTTTCACAACATGAATACCAAGGATCAACATGTCGACAATGAAAAATCTATTAAAATGTTCTAAATTTTCCAAAAAAGGAAATATGGAATCTAAAATAGTTTCATCCGTAACAGAAAACGTCACAGAACGCATGTTCTGAAGGATAATGTTTGAGTCTTGTTGAACATTCAAGTCATTTGATGGATCATGGACCAATGAAGTTCTGGTCGCATAGTGAAAATCGTCGTGATTTACCATTATTAAGAACAGTAATTACAAGAGTAGATGCCATAGCAATGACTAATGTTTCCTCGAGAAGATCATTTAGCTCAATTGGATTGCTTTGATTCGATGACGAACATATTTATCACCAAGTCCAATCGATTACATATAATTTATTCGTTCTTATCAGAAATTCAAGAAAAAGCAATAGAAAGAAAATGCACCCTTTCTCGTTGTCTATTGATTACATATTGAATCTTACATCAATTTCAATGATTTTATATAACCAGGATTTTATCTTTTTCCAAAATGCAATGAAAAGATCACTCTATAGGATGACACTTTGTCGTGCTTTGGTAAAGCGTTTGATATCTTATTCTACATTCTGTAAAACAGAAAGACTAAATAATTGATTGAAAAATTCATTCATAATCTTCAAAAATTGATCTATCGTACAGAGAATTAATTATAATTTCAATGGAATAAAAAATAAAATGTTTCAAATGTGTAGAAAAATTATTATTTTATTTTTATTATACTTACAAAGCGCCAACTTGTTTAAGTTTAAGAAATGTTGGTGGAAACTGATATTGAACAAAACGACCAGCTGATGGATCAGCTTCATCCATTGCCTCATCATCATCTAATATATGAATTACAATTAAATACAAAATCAAACAAACAAATACATACCAGGATCTCGTTGAACTTCAAATAGAACCTTGTTTGTTTTCATATCACGAATTCGAAAATGAATAAAATCAATTTTATATATATTATCATCTGTTTCAGTTAGATAATCTAGAATAGACATAAATTTTTGTCAAAATCTTTATCAAAACTCTTAATTTTTGTTTTGTTATACCTTGCGTCGGTTTTTTTAAACGAAGTACATCGTTTACAGTAATTGGTGTATCCTTTTTCTTTAAGTCTTCTTCAGTAATTGGTGTATCATTTGAATTATTAGGTGGTGTTGGACTATTTGTTGGTTTGCCTGATTTTGTTTTCGATGCTGCTGTTGTTGCTGCCATCGAAATAAATTCTAAACGAGAAGAATAATGCAAGAACTTCCGTTTTCTTTTTACGAGTCATAGTTTCTTTTTTTTTTCCTTCAAAAGCAAAAAAAAAAAGAACACGAACTGTACAATACGGTATGTGCAAAGGAAGATTATACACAAAAACAACAACGAAAAAACAAAAAAAAAAGAACAACAAAACCGATAAAAAGTATTTCGATTATTCATAGACAGAAACAAGTCGACTATTGTTTTTTGTATATTAAACGTTGAAAGAAAAGAACGCATAATGAAATAAATGATATTTTTTTTTTTTCTTCAAACAAGATAAATAAAGAGAAAAGAAAAAGAAAATGAAGAAAGAACAATTAATCGTAGCAACACATCATATAATAAATATGTGTAGCAGTAAAATTACACAACAAAGAAACGGAAAAAATACAAAGAAGAAAAAAAAAACGAGAAAGAAAGAAGGTTGTTAAGGTTTTTTTTTTTTTTTTTTTTCTTTGTTTAATGATCAGTCGAAGATTCAGATTTCGCAGTTAATATTCGCACCGGCCTAGAAGAAATAAAAATTATTAATAATTTTCTATCATAATCATTTATTTAAAAAACAAATATGATTCTCATTTGATCTTAAAGATTATTTATTCAGTCAGGATTAACAATAGAATTCAATAGTTTTATTAAGATAAGAACATTTCATTCTATTTGACTACTCATATAGATTATTCGAGAGAAGAGATTAATAATGAAGAAAATTTTATATGAATAACGTAGAATGTAAAAAGTGTTTAGAAAATTCTACTAAACAAAATAAATTTTTACGAAAGATCGTACAAATCAAAAAAGAAAATATTCTTTAAATCTTATGTTGACTTTTTATAGAATTCTATAAAAAGTCAACCATCATTGACAATGTTTTATTTAAGAAGCTTTTTAAAATGTTTATTACTTTAAAAACATTGTGAACACACGTTATATGAAATAATTATAGGAGAAAAACAAACTTAATATGTTTTTTACAATATTTTTCTACGCTACTAGAATTAATCTTTTTCTTTTGTTCAACTATTTTTATAATAGAATTCATTGAATATGAAATCTATGCTGGAATACTTTCGTCTGTAGATGTGCAGGATGAAGTTTTTTTTATTCCAGTCTCGGTAACTTTTTTCCGGATGTTTTCGATCTCAAATTAGAAAAGAATATTCCAGAATTTAATAGTATCAGACATGAAATAATCCTTTGATACTCATTTCTATTTATTTATTTAATCAGCGATTAGCACTTTGTTTGGATCATTTCTCTTGGATTATATTCTGACTCATAAGATGATTTGCTGAAAACTATAAAATATTTTAACTATAAACTTGACTTGCAGTCTGACAAATCTTTTTCTGGTGATTCCGTATATATTTAGACTCTCACAGAAAAGCAAGCAAAAACGTTCATTAACAGTTACTTTGGCGTAAACATTTACGAGTCACTTAAACTTGATGCTTCAATTACGAGTGAATGCAATCAATATAAAAGCTTTTTTATTTAGTCGTATTTTCTCAGCTTTATCTATCGCAAAAGATATCGATTCAAAAACTAAATCTTATATATGTGTAGAAATCACATTTCATCAGAGGATAAGCTTTTTCTTTTGACTACCCTGTAAGTATGTGTTGGAGCCTCTTCGCTTAGCAAAAGCTTAGTTTTGGTCAGAAAAATCTAAATTGAAATAAATGCACGAAAAGATACCTGGTAATCTAATCTTTGATAAACAACATCATTTTTTTACTTATTACTCTATTTTTTAGCTAAAATTTTGGATGATTTCTCTAATCATATGCTTGAAAAATATGCTTTTTTTTTCGATTATATCACACAAAATTCTCTGTGGATCTTCATTCTATCCATTCGATTATTACTTTGTTTCGTAGAGCATGCCAAGATGTAGGAGTTTCTTTTTTTGAATTGAGCTTTGTTATTATTATATAAAAGAGGACTTTTATTATTAGAGTGTCATGTTTTTGAGACATTGAATTTTTCATTCTTTTTTCTCCTTCTAAAACAGTAACGTTTGAAAATTTCGGGGTTGCGAACTGAGTTATTTTGGACTCCTGTTTGTTGAATATTTTTTTCGAATATCATGGTATACAAATGAAATTTTTTTTAATGTGATTTAAATATGCTTGATTCAAGATCAATACTTGATGAGGATAGGGTGACTTTAAATGATCTATTTGATAAATTTCAATAGCAAAAAAATCAAATCTTGTTATATGAAATGTTATTAAAGGAACATACTTGACAATATTATTTGTCGATTCATTTGATGTAGTCGATATTGTACGAGGAATATGTTGTTCTTTTTCAACTATTTCTTCAATATGTTTATTTAATTCAGCCAATTTAGGATCACGTTCATCACGTGGCTTACCTATTTTTTTTTACAAACCAATATAATCAAAACTCAAAATCTTTTTTTTTTTTTTTTCTTATTTTATTTACCAGATCCAAATATACTGACATTTCGTGTTGCTGGTCCTACAGATGGTTTATCATCTACTGATGATGACACTTTTTGTGAACGAGGTAATAATTGTAAACGTGGTCGATTTTCTATATCAAAGCAAAAAAACAAATAACCAATAACTCAAAAATAATTTATTTTCTCTTATTATTATTATTATACCAAATGATATTGTATTCATATTCGTATCATGTAAACTATTATTATTAGTTGTTGATGTTAAATTTTTGTCATCTCTATTCGATTGTTCATCTCGATAATTTCGATTATGAGGATTTGATTTTTGTCGAGATCCTAATGATGTTTGATTTCGATTATAATGATATGATAAACCCATATGAAGAGGTGGTGGTTGTACTTGAGAATTCTGATGATGATAATATTGTTGAGATTGATTTGAATATGATGATGACATTTGATCATAATATAAACGTTCATTATTTGATATTTGTGATGATTGTAATCCACGAGAATTACGTCCACGCATTGATTGATTTCCCATTAAATGTGAAGATGTATGTAATTTTGAAGTTTTATCACATAGAAACTATAGAAATTACATTCATTTTGTTGATATATTTTAAATCGAAAAAAAAAAAGAAAATCGAAGAACACAAAGTTCATACTTGAATATCATCAACATTATCGTCAGTTAAAATATTTTTAATAATGGATGGTGGTGATGATGTATCAACAACAGAATCATCAATAGGACAATCAGCCCAATTTCGTGTTTGTTGTCTTGTCATGTTTGTAGTATGAATATGTTCATGATTTTCATTGTCATTTGTTGTAATAAAAACATCATCAGATATTTTACGTGATGTTGGTGATGTTTGTTCTTTATCTGATTGAGATTGTCGTTCATTGATTTGATGTAAATTGTTTTGTTCATTTAAATTATCTTTATCATAATGATCTAAAAAGAAAAAAAAGATATACTTTTTTTTTCTTTTTAATTCATTAAAAAAATATATAATGGCAATTAATTAAAAGAAGAAAATCTTTTACGTAATGTTAAAATGTAATGATAAATAATTTAGTAGAAAAGATAATTTTTTTATTTCTATTTCAAAAATTATATTTAGTTTTATTTTTAAGAATATTATCAAGATATTAGGACAATTTATTCTCATAAAATATGAGTCTTAAAGAAGCATAAAAAATGAATGAGTGAAGAAATAGAAAAGTTCAACGAATAGTTCGATCACTTATTATTATATAAAAAAAAAAAAAATTCTTCTTACCATCATTATATCCATTTTCATAACAACCATTATCAATATCTTCAGTCATTTTTTGTTGATTATTACTTTGTTTATCATAACGAAATCCATCATCGAATCGATTATTGTTATTATGACCTGATGATTGTTGACGAGGATCATTGCGTGATCCAAAACCAGCTAATAAAAAATAAAAAAAAACAAATCAAATTATCTTTCATATAGATGATGATAATAGAATTTACATTTAGTTCGAAATCCTTCTGATTTAGTTCCACCAAGTGTTCGACTTGCAACATCAATTCGAATAGGTTGATCATTAATGCACTAAAATAGATCGCAAAAAATAAAAACTATTTTTTGTTTTTTTTCTTCATAATTATCTACCGTTCCATCCAATGCGATGGCACTACGTAAGGAATCCGCATCCTCAAAATCAACATAAGCAAAGCCTTTTAATTAATTAAAACAAAACAAAATGTTAGTATTAAATTTTAAATCAAGCGTCAATATATATAAAAAAAAACAACAACAAAGCAATCAATTATAAATAAATACCTCGAAATCGATCAGTTTGTCGATCACGTACTAATCGAACTTGTTTTACTTTAAGACCAATAAATAAATAATGTTCAAAATCACCTTGTACCATTGTATCTGGCGCATTACCAATATAAGCTGTAAATGGAGGTTCACTTGGTATTACATGATTACGTACGGGACCACTTCGTTTATTATTTCTATTTTGATATCTAAAGAAATCAATTTCAATCATAATTCTTGGATAGGGAAAGAGCTGGGCGTGGACACGTCCATTATTCACATCGTATCTACGACAATTTCGAATTACGGTTGGAAAACTATCTGTCAAATTTCTAGTCTCTGTCATTTCTAAAAATGATTCATGCTGCTTCTAATTTGACTATCGGAATTTTCGAGGTGCAAAACAAAAGAAAAATGATGAACATTGTTTTTATCTTTTGTATACAAATTTTTTTCTATTACATACCCATAATTATTATAATTACCACCGTGATTTCGTCTTAAATCTCTGCCGTGCATAGAGATAATAATAAACTATGTGTAAGATGCTTTTGTTTTGCTGGTTTTTTGCTTTGTCTTTATTAAGACCCAAACTAAATTGTGTTCGGGTCTAAATGTAATCAGAAGAAAAAATGATTTTTTTTTTTCTAAAAAACAAAACCAAAACAAGAAATGAACAACCATAAAAGAAACCATTATAAAAAAAAAAGGTTTTTTTTGCCTTGTTTAATATGTTGTACACTTTTTGTTTGTTTCATGTTCACGTTGCAAAAAAAAAAAAAGAAAAAGAGGACATCTAAACAATCCAACAGAAAAGTATGACGGAAAAAAAAAGAGCCTGGATTTACATTAAAAGAAAAAAAACGACAATGATGCGTTTGTATGTTGATATATATGTGTGTGTAATGTTTTCTTTTGTTTTCTGTGAGACAAAGAATAGTGCAAACTTAATGTTTAAAAAAAAAAAAGAAGAAGAAAACACGCTTAACAACAGCAAGACCATACAAGTTAGGGAATATAAGAATATGGATAAGGAAAAGAAAGGGCTGTGCCCAGTGTGAAAGAGAATAAAGAAAGGATCAAATCACAGTTACAAATTAGAGACACTCTCACACACGTTAGTAGTTTCATCAGCAATAATAAAAAGAAAAACGAAAAAGAAAAAAATCAACACAATTCATGTGCTGTTCAATAGGTCGCTCAATATTTATTGAAACGGACGTTGTTGACTTTGTTGATTATTATAAACATTGCTATTAGCACGTTGTTGTTGTTTATTCACACCTTGATGTTGACCAACTGATTGTGGTGGAACTTGCTGAGGTTGTGCTGATACGGCATACATATAATGTGCTTCTTTATTTGATGATGATGATGAATTACGACCATAATAATCATCATTACCACCAATATTTGATGATGAATTATTTTGATTATATTGTTGACCTTGTTGTTTAGAAGCTTGTTGTTGTTGAGCCATAGCTGTTGCCGTTTGAGCATACATTATTTGAGGACCTAATGGAAAAAAAATGAAAAGATTTTTACTATAGATTCGAATAGAATAAGAGAACTTTTTTTTTTCTTAGCAATATATGCATCTACAAGAACAGATCGCAATGCTGTGACAATCAAGGACAAGAAACATAAGTATTTGAAAAATGTTTTCATAATCTATATAATTTTTCCTTATTTTTTAAAAAAATCTGCATGCTGTGCTTTTCTTCAATGAATATAGCTTTCATCTTCAGGTAACAATTCGATAAATTCAACAAGTCAAATGTCAACATTCAGTTACCGTTTACTGGTAAGTTCCTTTACTTATCCATTCAATGGATCATATCTTCAATTTTCATATGTCACCTTCACACGATGCTGTGTGTGTAAATTGAAGTTTGTGGCAAGTGAAAAAAGAATTAAACGTCTGTCAAGCATGGGACTAATTGTTGCTTTGCGAAATATAAATACGTACCAGGTGAATAATTTGGTCCACTAGCTGAATGTCCAAGAAAATAATTTAATTGAGCTGGTGAATGTGCTGCTTGTGGACCTTGTTGTTGACTGTTCGATTGCTGAATAGCATATTGTTGATACTGTTGTAAAAATAAGAGATTTTCATTAATTGCAGCTCGATAACTAAGACAAAAGAAAAAAGAAAAAAAGGTTTAGACATGAGCGAAAACCTTAATCTTGTATTTTATTATTTATACTTCATTGTTTTATTATCATTATTATTATGTGTTTGATGCTGTTGACTTTGTGGTTGAACAGGTGGTGTTACTGAACCATATGTACCGGATGGTGACTGTGCTTGTTGTGCATTAGCTAACTGCATATATGGAGTTGCAAATAAATGTTCAGTATCATATTGTGTTGAATAAGTTGTTGAACCTGTTTGTTGTTGTCCACCAACTGAAGGTGGAACTCCGTATGTTGTCGAATAAGCTGTTGAATATGCTGGTTGTGTTGGTGGTGCTGTCGAAAGAAACATGCCTGGCGGAACAGCTGGTCCTTTTTTTGGAGCTGTAGATGATGTCGTTGATGTTGATGAAGGTGGTACAGATGATGATGTCGTCAATGGTGGTGTTTGTACATTAGTAGATGATTGCTGTCGATTGGATGATAGTTGTTGTTGTGGTGGTGGAGCTGGTTGTGGAAGAAGATAGCGTGGTTGAGTTTGTTGTGGTGGTTGTTGATTCATTGCTGCTGTCATAAAATATGATGTATTAAAATCCATTGATGTTAATGGAAATGGTGTTGGATCATATGAAGTATCCAATGGCACCGGCTATTAAAAAAAACAACGAATAAGAATCGTTTGTTTATTGTTTTTTTTTCCTGAATATATACCTCTTGTTGTTGTGGATGATGAAAAAGTATAGATTGTAAAAGCAAATTTTGTGGACTCATTTGATGTTGTTGATGATGTACAGCATATTGTTGTGGTATAACAGGTTTCATTGTCATTGAAGGCTGTTGTAGTTGCTGCTGAATTTGTGGTGGTATTATACGTTGTTGATTTAGTACTGGTTGTTGTTGTTCGGATGAACGAGTTAAATTAGTAGTTGTTGTTGATCGTTGAGGATTTTGAACTGATGATGAACCAGTCTTTTGTTTTGTTACTGATGTCATTGGTTCTGCATGCGAATAAAATGCAGATGATGATGTAGATGATGTCGGTACAGATACATTTTGTGATGATGTATCTTCAAGTGGTTCACCCAAATTACCAAATTGTACATCAATTTTATTAACCCCACCATCAAAACGGTCAGAAAAAATCACCGGTTGATGTGGTATACGTGGCGGGGGTGTTACTTTTGTATTTAAACTTTGACCAGTTGATTTTGATGATATTATATTCGATTTTTGTTGCTGTTGTTGTCCTATTTGTTGATCACATATTAATGGTTTTAAATCCATTAAAGGTTTAGGTAGTGAAGTATTTTGATGTTGTTGTTGTTGTGATTGACCAATACCAATAACATTTTTGATCTGACGAGCTGCTTCTACCAGATCAAATTCATTTTTCGATTGTTGTTGAGTATTTAATTCAGAAACATTATTTACTGTCGAGGTTCCTGCTGATGAATTCTGACCATTGAGCACTAGAAATTTAAAATAAAAATATGAGTTTTTCTTTTGTTATTTTTTTTTTCATTTAAAAAGTTCAATAATATTTATTACTTCCAGATGGAACATGAGATATATTATTATTATTGTCTGAATTTGCAGATTGTTCATCATCTTTTGCAGATCTCGAATAAATTAATGTTTCACCATTCCACTTACCAACATCCCATTGTTGTTGCTGTTTACCACCACTTCGTCTATTTGTATGTGATACATCAGTAAAACGTTGTGTCGTATCTGACGTTGAAATATCAATATTTGAATCTTGTGGCTGTTGTTCATATTGGGGTTGTTGATAATTCCTATCATTTCCCCGATGACTACCTCGATTACTGCCACGATAACGACCTCGGTAACCACTACCACCTCGATATCTTTGTTGTGGTAAATAATTATCATTTTGTTGTTGTTGATTATTATTTTGAGAATCACCTCCATTTTCTTGCTGTTGCTGAAATCTCGATCGACCACCACCACCACTGCCACGAGATTTTCCTCGATAAGTCGAACCATCTAAGAATAATTTTTTTAAAATGTATATAATAAATTATCTTTACCATTGCCTCGTTGTTGTGCATTCTCATCTGTTTCTCCTCTATGTCCATTTTTAGTTGATGCAGTCTTTTGTTGCTGTTGTTTTTTAGTCGTTTTATGACTTGTTGCTGTACGCCATTCACTAGCTATATCATGACCTTTTTCAATAAGTAATGCCACAGTTCTTTCAAAATCATAATCACAATCAAATAAAGCTAATAAAGCATCATCTGCACTGGAATTCGCTACAACATCAAGAACTTTTCGAACAATTTCTTGTACTTCAGGTTGATCATGTTTTTTATCATCAATTAATTGTGCAAGCCGAATTTGTTCTGCAGTTGGCTGATGTTGTTGCGTGCTTACGGCACCACTGGCCGCTGCGACGCTCATTCTTCTATATTAATACACACAGACACACACAGCACACAATAATACAATGGGAAAAGAAAACGTGTAAAAAAAAACACGAAAAATGAAACGTGTTTTTTTTTAAGAGAATAGACAAATATTTTTTTTGGAAGAGGTAGCAGGGAATAGAATAATCTAAAATATAAGCAAATATTTTTTTTATTTCTAAATCAAATATATAAGAATACCATGAGTAATAACAATCACTATCGTTTACTTTTTTTTATTTTCTAATGAGGACAACTGTAATTCCACATTTTATCTACTAGACGCCATTTATATGAAACATAGTCTCTACATTGATCATTAAAATAATATGAACAAAAACAAGAAACTATGCTTTTAATATAGAAAAATTTTCTTATTTTCTCTATTTTAAATTTGAAAACTTTTATTCAAATATAATTAGAAGATAATATTAATTTGTATTTTGCAAAGAGCTACTGACTTAATGCATGATTGCTTTCAAATGATGTAGATGTCAGTAAAAACAAATAAGAGTTCTATAGGTTTTTTGCGTCCTTGATCAGTTCGCAAATCTGAGAACACTGACATTCAGACACATTTTTCTTTGAATTCGAAAACTAACGTAATTCTCATAGCAATACAATCAATGAAGTATTATCTATTTTAAGAAGACTAAAAATGTATACTGTTCTATTATCAAATTAGTTTAATGTCAAAGAGCAAATCGTTCGATCATGAAATAAGTTAATAAGAATGAAGGTTGACAAAGACAATCAACTTATTGATTGTGTGTTTAATTATTGATCTGTCAATGTTTTTCTTCACTTTACTCTAGGAGAATTTTGTATGTCAAGACATGTTATGAGTATATAAATAATAATCACGCGAATATATATTATTAGAGTAAGAAAAGTAAAACCTAAATAAGAAAAGTCATGTAAAAACGGAGCTGGCATTCGTTGGATAGGATGAATTTGTCCATGAGAGACTTCGTGATAAATTAGGTTCACTCGTTGTTTTTTTAGCTGATGGTGTTCGAAAACTACCATCATTATGCATCATCCATCGAGCTGGTATTGGTGGCAGAAATGGGGTACGAAGACGAGCTGTATCACCGGCTCCACCACTACTATTGGGTGTTGTTTGCATGACAGCTAATGTTGGACTTGAAAATTCTATAATGTTAATAAATGATAAAAAAAGATTTGAATAAAATGAAAGATGCATGAATTACCAGCCATAACTTCCTCATCAGTACGTGTATCTTGAAAAGTTCTGTTTTCATCTAATGATCGTAGTTGAGTTCTTCTTTTTGGCCGTTTAAGGGTTGGTCGAAAGATTCCATCGACAGATAATTGAGGAACTGAAATCCTAAATGTAGTTTTTGTTTTATTATAAAAGATTTATTATTATTATTATTTTCTAACTGATTTTATGACAGAAAAAAAAATAAACAAACCCGTTGACAAAATTATTAAGTGTATCCATGTCAACATCAAGGGAAGGAAGTATGGTTCGAAATCGATCACCTTCACCAAGACCATCTAAGGCACGAACAATCAATTGACGAGCTAAATCTCGTTCTATATAGAAAAAAAAGTTGATAATATTTTTTTTTATTGATAAGCAAATTCGAAAAATAAAGCACCGGCTTTGTGTGATGAAGCAAGCCATGTTTGTACAAGAGATATATCATCTGTACCCAAAATTTGACACAGCACTTGTAACATCTATATTCATAAATAAAAATAAAAAAAGAATGAAATATCAATAAAAGACACACCCAAGCTTCTCGTTCATGATCATCAACTTTATAATACCATGTAGGTTTAGCATATCCTTTAGCAAAGATTCGTTCTCCACGACTTGGTGGTGGTAATGGTTCATTAAAACGAGGTGTTGGACCTGATGATGTTGAAGGAGCACTTGTACGTAAACTACCTGTTGTTGATGGTGGTCCATAAAAATTAGATAAAGTAGCCGGTTTTTGAATTCGATTAATTTCATATTGTGTAATAAATCCAAGTGACATTGCCAAATCTCGAAGAGATTTTTTCCATGTAGTTTCATCTTCAACTAAAGAGTTAAGTCAAACACAATATTATTTTTATGTATAATTTTTTAACAATATTATTAACCTAAACCGTGTGGTTGAAAGAAGCCCATATTGTGTGGTTGAAAATCTTCAGTGGGTTTCAAACCAAGTAAATTGAATTTAGGAGCAACATTACGTTTACGAGGAAGAAATACTAATTGTCGTTCACGCGCTTGACGAGGACGAGATGGATCTAATCAATAGAATGTATGTTTAGAATAGAAATAAAATTAGAATATTTAGTAGCAATTTAATTGATTGATCATAATAGAAATTTAATTTTTCTTCTACGACAAAAATTCTAAGCAAGATGTATACCTTCATGGTCATTAGTATTGTTATTGTTATTAGGTGCTCTATGAGTAGATTCATTAGTGGGTACATTGTTATTTTGAGTCGCTGGTCGGCTAGTTCCAGTAGGCAAATGATCAAGAATATTTTGCCAACTGGTCATGACTACAAAAAAAATACAATGTAACGAATGCAAAGGAAAAAACTGATTTTGTATGTGAATGAATGTGTGCATGGCAAAAAAGAAAACAACATCAACGTTGACATCAGGCAATCTAATCCCATTCGGTATGCTATCAGCAACAATCAACTACACAGCAACCAATAACTAAAGAAAACAGAATCTATTGAAAAATGACTAGTGTGTACTTTATCAGTTATAAAAAATTATAATTTTATTTATAAACAGAATTTAATTGATTAAAGTAAACTCGGTATTTTAATTTCATTTTCATATTGTTCTAGTTTATTTTTGTTTTGCATATGTTTTTTTATCTGTTGATTATATGTTGATGTTTTCATCAATTCAACATGAAATCGTCCTTGAACAATACTCTTCATTGATGAAATATTGCTCAGAAGACGTCGATCATTTCCGACACATATGTCCGATCATATAATTAACGAAATACTATTTCTCTACTGAAAACAAAGACCAAGATCTTTGTTTTTTAGCTATAAGAAAAAAGAAATCTTATTATCCTATCGTGTCATTATCAATAAAGAATGATGATCAGTAAAACATGTGCAATTGAGTAGTTGACTTATGCTTGCTATTATTTCAATATTGTGCTAGATGTTTTGAAACAAATGAATAAGAAAAGCAGAAGAAAAAAGTTGTTAGCGATAGGTAATAAATGTATGGATGACTCATACAAAAAAATTCTATTTCAAAGAAGAATGAGAGTACACAACTAGTTTATACTTATAACATACCAAAAATATCAAGATTGATATCATATCAAAGTGCAAGAAGCTTGAGAAAAAGTTGTGTTCATATATATATATACGTAGTACTTTGACTGCTCTACATGTTATTATTATAGCAACATTAGCTGAATAATATAATGATATAGAAAATTTCATTGAAAATCATGCAACCTTATTTTTAGATGAATAAGAAAAAGTTTTGTATCTCTATTAAGATGCCTACGCACTGCACCTAACATTCAATCGAAATCAATTCATGATAAATTATATTTTCTTTTTCAGTGATCAAGCTCCATCTTAATATATTATTGCTAAATAGACAAAACAATTTCGAGAAGAGATGTTAATAATTATCCTTATTTTACGATTGATGGAATATAAATGAAAACAGGTATGAATCGTGGTATGATTCGAAGAATTATTTCTGGTTACCTAAATCTAAATAGTAATTACTATTTGCTGTGTATTTCACTTACTGATTGGTGCTCAAAGAGCTGAACGAGTTCTGTTTTGTCAATAAAATTTGGTGAAATTCCACCAAGGATCATAACGATTATATGATGTAAGGACAAGTGACGAGTCAAGGTTTTTAGTCATTAACACATTGGTCAAAAATCAATTAGTACTACCTGAACATTAATTGAAGAAATTCTATCTGCTGTGGCTTGACACACAGTTACTTTATTCCAAAAACTCTACCTTGCATCATTTTCAAAAAAATGATCCTATGTTGATTTATACGTCGATCAAGAAAAAAAACCGTTGATTATCACTATTACATCGATAATTACTTAGAATTTCTTATTAAGGAAGTCCCGAAGAAAAGACTAACATATGATAGACATGATATAAAAGATCATATATCTTGAATCAGAAGATATTGAAATTATTCGACCTGATCAAACCAACTCATAATATTTGCAACGTGTCCGAACCAAGATCATGAACTCAATCAACAAAGACGACTATAGTAAAAACTTCTCGATTTGTCTACGTAATACGCTACTACAGGCATTAAGTATTTATTTCAAAGTTCGAAATGAACGTTTATACAACGTTGTACATCACATTTGATAGTCTAAGAGTGAATAGTGTAATATTCGAAATATTATTTGTGTGAATCTTTAAAAATGTGTACTTTGAGCACTAATTACCATATTGTTCGTTGTACTTTTTTCTGTCTTACTTTGAAACCAACCATGCTCCTTAATGTCTAGCTTCAAATCTTCGCAGTCAAATATTGTGTAAACTAACTAGCACGATCTTTCTTTTGGCGAAATAATACACTTCTGTTTTTGCCTCCACATTGAGATATTCTCAAGGTGCAACTTGATCGAATTTGCTGTGACAGTGTTATGAAGAAGACTTTATTTTAAAAGTTCTGTGAGCCACTGATAGAATGCTAGTAAACGAACTCGTAGTACATAACTAATTTTTCAAGGCGAATCCGATTCACTACTTTTATCCGCAAAAATATTGTATCTTAAGGTAAATGAATGTAATACTGTTATGAAAATCTGCTTTTAGTACTACTTTCAGTTTCTATGATTGACAATATTACAAGCGACAGCTAACGATCACATTGTATTCTAACTTGATTTTGCCTTTTGTCTTCCTTATTTAGTGACAAATCTTTCCAAAAGTACGTGATTTTTGTTTATTTTTCGACGTTGCTTTAGCTTTAGGAACTTGTACATATTGTGGACAAGTTTTTATCTACCCAATAGCTTTTGAGTTAGGGCTGTGCGCACATTGTAGAAACCATTAAGGTATAAAAAAACTTCAAAAGATAAATACCCTTAGATCTTTTGTCAAGACTTATAGGATTTTACTGCAATGTTAGCCTATAGCATGGTATATATCAACAAATAGAATTACGATATTTCGAGTTTAGATTATGCCCACCAACAGATCTATTTGTGAGTAAAATATCCTGAAAATTTCAGCTCAAGAAAACATTTTCTTCATTGGGTATCAAAGCCTTAAAAAAACAGAAAATTCTAGTATCTTCCATGGAATATAGGTGATTTTTCTGAGTTTGATACTTCATACAGGAAACGCTTTCTTGGAATGAAATCTTCAAGACATTTTACTTATAAATAAATCTGTTTGCGGGTATAGTCACAGATACAAATACTGTAATTCGAGTTGTTGATATGTATCATGCTATCGGCTAAAATCGCAGTAAAAATGCCTATAAGTCTGGGCAGAAGACCCAAGGATATTTATCCTTCTGGATTTTTTCATACCTTAATAGAGTCTATATTATGAAGAGTTCGAAATCAAAAGTGATGGAAGAATTTAAAATGTTTCCTCGTGAGTGTATTTCTAACCTGTAGCAGAAGTACACTTTACTGCAATAGGAAATGATGAGCTTCACACATACCTAGGAAGTACCGACGTGATCTTTGATGGTTCGAGTTGCAGAAACATCTGCTTTGAAGTTAAAATAACTGATTCAAACGAGTATAAATCCAATAAAAAAGAAAATATGAATCTACGAAAAAAGGTGTAAAAGCGTTACGTTTGTTTTTTGGTGCCTTACATAAGTACAAATAGATAGATGAAAGAATTTTTACCTTTGAAAAGCTTGTTCGATGCTCTACGAAATTCGCCCTGGATGCATTTCATTTGGAGATCGACTTTCACAGGAAATCAGAAATTAAGCAAGAGGACTACAATTTTAGGATCTTTTTATGTAAAAGCGTTACAGGGCACAAAACCTTTCTAGAAATTCGAGACTTCTACCTAGAAATTTCGTTTTTATATCATTAATAAAGCGTGGTGAGCTGCATCGAATGGAGTTTGAGCGAACTTTCTAGCTCTCGCACTTACCGATATAATTAACAAAAAGTGTGTCAAAACCGTAATAGCGTTGTGTTGGGACAAGCGGAAATATATATCATAAACTATGTATATTTGTAGCGTTGGCTCGATCGCAGAAACACATTTGATATTTTAATAATAGCATAAATAGATAGTATACAATCCGTTTACCGTACATTAGAATTCTTCAAATCAATTTTTCTAGTATTCGTAAACAGATTATGCTAGCACTATTTTCATACCATAAACAATATGAAATATATCAAAAATTCGTGATTCACAGACTGGCGTTACACTATCAATACAGTCATGTTCATCCACTCAATTTTAGTTATCGAATACCAGTCAGTATCCTAGTACAATATATACAGTCGTTTGGGTACGAGAGGCTGACAGAACAGTACGCGACGTTGCTTACGTGTTGACTCATTGTATGCTTCTGCAACCTTTTATTTTATCAACGGATTTTGGAAAGACTAACTAGTGCCTTTCACGTTTTTGTAGCACTTCTCAACAATTAGAATGATATAGGACGCACTCTGAAAAGCTCTGACAGATGTTTGCATAAACGTGAGTAGTCGCACAAGACTGTCGCATCTGTTTCGATTTGGGCTAAAGATAAATAGATAAACATAAAACTAGAAAAGTGAATTCGTCAGAGGTTACACAAAAATAGAGTAATATCCACTATTCATCCAAAGAATAATGGATCAATAGTATCTGAATATCTATATATTATATTTTCGTTAATTCAAAAGTCTATTCAATATCAGCCGCGATCAAACTTGCCAATCGAATATTTTTAAGAATCGCATTTTATAGCGTTGTTTCACAGCGAACGAAAGCTATCGATTGACATATGAAAGCAGCATCAGAAACATTATCAGGATCTTAACCATGATAGAGAAAGAATTCTAAATAACATGCACCGAAAAATAACATATGATGCCAATAAAACAGTTTACAAAGCTATTCTTCCATGGATTACTCGATGCTAATAAATGAACCTTATCAGAATTATTGATTATATATCATCACGCAGTATCTGACCATAGATTTCGAACACTTTCGTAATAGAAGATAATGATCGATTAGATCATAGACAAATACATGACATTTACGTAGTTGCGTGAAGAACCATAATGATAAAATTTTGAACGCAGCGATGTCTACATTTGTTTGTTTTAGTTATGATTCGATTGTTTCGCCTTAATTAATCATTAGATAATAGATTGCATTTGCCATAGCATGTAAATGTGACAAATCTTATGCAAACACCTATTCTGTCACATGTCAATCGAAGTTTGCTCAAGAAGAACGAAAAAGAAATTTCCAAGTTATATAAATATCCGTATTTGACCGTGAGACAAATGAAATTCAACAAAACAGAAAGAACACTATAGTTGTTATTATAACACTTTCACAACGTGCCATTACTTTGCATATCTCTCTGTAAATAAGTAATTGCAAAAGCATCTGAAACTGACGATACAAAACTATTATAAACGCACTAAAACAAAAAAAAACCACTAAAGCACACCGTTTATTAAACGTATGTTTCAACATCCCAAGTATATCATAAATTTTCAATCGTGTCAACCAAAATTATTTCAACTCTTCTTACATTACCGGTAGAACTCGTCTACCAAATTCTGAACCATCTTGATGATGTCAATATTTTATGCTCTATGTGTGACCTTTGAATACGTATGAATGTAATTGTGGACAGCTACTTTTCATATCAGGTAAAATATTGTAACATCTTTAAATTTGACTTTTATCAGTTTAAATACATTATTCATTTATCTAACATATCAATCTATATGCCGTTTCACTAGAGTATTTATCTTGACTGATCATCTATTACTAGACCGAACTGAGCAAATTTGACAATTTTTTGAAAATCACTTAGGTTTCCAATTTCAGTCAAAAACTGTAACTGACCACTGAAAAATGTTGAACTTAACTAGCAACGCCACTAGAGGCTATCTAACAATTATGGAAATGAGTATCATTCGTTGAGATGACAATAACTTACATATCCCAAATCGAATCATATTTGAAAAGTAAATTTCGAACATTATCATTAAAACTGAAACACTCACACCCATTACAGAGATCGATTCTTTCCAGGAGCAATGTCTTTACAACATTATTGCATTAAAGATACAGACCGATATATAGATAGTGTCTTTGCATCGTACAAAAGCTAAAACAACGCACGCAACTATAACCAACTTTGCAAAAGAAACTACGAGAGTCCAATAGTACATCGCGTGTGACAACATGAACAGTTTTATAATGAGTGAAACTTGAGAAAAAATACCATATAATAATAGAAATATATATATTTTTTGTCAAATGCAGTAGAAAATGAAAAGAAAAAGAAAATACAATATGTATTTGATGAACTAATATAATAATCAAATTGTTTATGTTCATGTTGGTTTATATTTACATTGTTACATTATGATTATAGTGATTATTATAATATTATTATCATTCTTATGATTACTATATTATTTGTGGTATTAGTGTTTTGATACGGATGATGACCGAACTCACCACTTAGAAAACTGGTCGAAAATTCTAAAATTTGATTATTATATTAGTTTATCAAATACTTAGGGTTGACCAAAAGTTCGTAGAATGGTGTTGTAAGAACCTTGTCGAATAAAATAATCTATTCAGAAATGAAAAACCAAATATACCATGTTGTAGAGCTTTTTGAGGAGCGTCGAATGGTATATAATAAATCCTGTTTTCATAAGACTTTGAAGAAACTAGAGTCAGTTTACTGATAGACGACTACACGCCCCCAACCACACACTCATCCAAGCATGATAGGTTATTGAATATTGTGGTTCTCGGTATTAGTCGAAAGTATTTGTAAAATATTGTTTCTCATATACGATTTTGTAGAGTTTTTGACGGGCTGCAACCTCATATACGTAGCATCTCCGGGCATCTTGTCAGTGTGGTTATGAATGGTTATGAGTGTGGGTGTGTAGTCGTTTGTCAGTAAATTGATTCTAGTTTCTTCAAAGTTGTATGAAAACAGGATTTATTATATACCATTCGACGCGCCTCAAAAAACTCTATAACATGGTGTATTTAGTTTTTCATTTCTGAATAGGTTACCTTATTCGACAAGGTTCTTTCAACACCGTTCTACGAACTTTTGGTCAACCCTAAGTATATATTGTATTTTCTTTTTCTTTTCATTTTCTACTGCATTTGACAAAATATATATGAACAGTTTTTGCCAACCATGACAAAATTTTTGTTTTTCTATACCAAACTTCGACAAGCATTACTGGGTATGATCCCAGAACTTTTCTGTCAATAGTGAACTTTTCCACTATTTACCAAGCTCAAAAATTTTCGTTCGCGGTTTCACAGCTATTAGAAGACAATATAGATGCGCTATATAAACATCTATACTCTTTGACATTTTCAGTGTTTATTTTCGCAACAAAAACCATTCCAAACTTCATGGCCTACTGCAGAAAATTTTTCAATTAAATTATCAACTGTTCATAAAGATTCGCAACACGGCATCACTTCACTACCCTTCCCTTTTTTATCTATATTATTTCAAAGCATAAACACTAACAAAACTAGAGCTCAGTCATAACCCAGTTAGTAATTATAGAGTAACGTATCTTGTCAAAGCTCTCGAATAAAACACAGTAATATCCCCAGTTTTCCATGTTTCATTCCTTGCCTGTTCGAAACAGACACTCACTACACTTGATTTCTGTGGCAGTAAAATCGGCGAGACAGTAACACAATATCTTGCCACATCTGTGGAGAAAAATCGAAGACAGCTTTAACTTTTTTTATCAACAATACTACGACTCAGCTGTTTGCCGATATTAAAATTGCCGCCGCCTCAGCTTTCGTTCCTCTTCCCATTTTCTCTTGTCTGTATTATGCTTTCATGTACTCGTCTCTCTATATGTTGTTGTCTCGTATATAAACGTGTGTTTTATGTAGAGAAGCTAAATAAGTATCGTTATGAAAAGTGATAGTAAGCTACCTCTTCAGTTTATCATTACAAAGTGGCTTTTGTGATAGTAGATATAAGAATGAAAGTGTGAGCGCGAACACTGACGGATGTTTATGGCTTCTCGTCAATTATAGTCTCGATGTTTCTGAGTCACATTTTTCTCGAATTTCAATTGTGTTGTTTATGTAACTTTGTTGTCTTTCGATCTGCTGTCATATTTTATACTGTCTTGTGATTTTATTTGAAACAGAAAAACGTTGTTTGCTTCTCATGGTCAATTAACACAGTCGTTATAATATGCACTGTAACTAGTGCTACAAATAAGCATCTTTTGATTAAACTCGGTTTCAAAGGATGAAACAAGCTTTCTATTTCGTTTTGAATCTCTGTCAACTCAGTATAATTAAGCCAAAATGCTGCAAAGCTATTCATCGTACTCATCGATTAACAGATTGAAGAGTTTTGACTTCAGAAAAATGAATGCTGCGTATAAATGAACAGATAAATAAGTAAGATCATCATCGACAGTGTATATATCTGGTAATCGTGGTTTATATCCGAGATATCACTTGACTGATGTTTGTCATTCTGCGAATTGTTATTCACATCGGAAGTGTAGCGAGATGAATGAGTAGAGATAGAGCATGTTTCAGATATTGGATTCATGGATTGAGTCGTGTTCCTTACACATTGAATCCATGAATTCCTATAATTTGATGACATCAATTAAAAAAATGGTTTTTTTTTTCTTGAATAGTTCGTTCGTTTGTAAGACGTTTACCATAGCCTTATTCCATCACTTTTAAGTGAAATATTGTATTTTTATTTTCTAGATGAAACTTTTATGCGATCATGTCTTTTGATATCACCATCTAGTTGTTGGTACATGACATTTCAAAGCACTGGTGGTCACGAAAAGTAGCACAGCATCGTGCAGCTATAAAAGAATGATCTTTCATGTTTGTTTTGTTTTTATCATAAACTTCTTCTATTTTTGGATACCCAAGTGATTTGATTCTGCTTATGGATTATTTCGGAAAAGATGAGATCCGATAATCAATTACTCCGGATGTGAGCGTTTTCTCTAGAGGAACCAGTTGAATCTGACCTAGATTTCGTTTAAATCTTTCCGACTGGATTCGACCATCCTATATAAATTCAATCGAGTACATTTGATACTTGAGTGAATATGAAAAATCAGTTCACTTAGTGGCGTACGAGAAAAATACTTTAATCAAAACTTCTGTTTCTTCGATATACCCCACCTATATTTTATAGAAAACCGACATAGAGCGTAAAAAAAATATTCTTTTTTTTTCTTTTGAAATGAAATCGATAGATTTTCCATACAAGTAGATTATTCAATCATGAATAATCTTTGATATCTTTCGATAAATTTCTGATGAAAATCAAACGTTTTGCTTTTTAAGATACATCTATACTATTTGACTTTCTCAGATTCATCATTGTGACTTAGTCTGCTAATTGGAGATCAGTTTCTACCAATTCATTTATCATTTGCAGAAGTATTCAAAGCGCGAAGGGGAGATTAACCATCAATCTGAGAAAATTTTCCATTTTCGTCCGTGAAACAGCGATTTTCTTCGCTTTTTGCTCGGGTATCTCTGCAACGACAATCAACCTCCCAATGACTGACAAGGCTGAGTGGATGCATTGTTCGGCATATATCCAATTGGTAATATGTAAACTCAGCAGTAGCAGCAGCTATTGAATGAGTCTGAGCAATTCACTAATCTCTATTTGTCTCGAATTACGCATCTGGTAACATACTGAATAAGCTGCGACATACACATGCCCTCATAGCTAGTATGTAATTAGTCAGTGTGTACGGAAATGACCAACCTTCTGTCCAGAGATACAGCTATTACTAGTTGTAGGTAATACATCAGGCTGATGAATATGCTATTAGGCAGCACTATATACTGTGGGGTAATCGAAAAGCAGGAGTATTCTTCTTCTTTCGTATCTTGATGATTTCGAGACTTTCTGGATCATTTTTGGATTACATATCTTGCCGATTACACTATAAATCATTAAATAAGTGTAAATGTCACAAACAATATTTCTCTCTTCACAAATTAGTCCCTATATATATCTCGGGATGACGAATGAAGAATACAATAACAACAAAACTAATATATATATATATAAATACTCACAAATAAGCAAACAAAAAAAGAGAAAAAAAAATGCAATAATTTGTTTTTTTTTCTATTCAATAATAATTCTTTATTACTGCTACACGATACTTGCAGTTGTCTCAGCTGAAGAAGTTTTTGTATTAATTGAAGTTTTTTTTGATGATGGTTCGTCACCATTATCAACTTGATCAAATGATCGTTTTGTTGTTGTTGCTGTTGTCTCTTGTTGATGAATAGTTACAATGGAAATTGAAGAAGTCGATGATAATGGTGCGTGAAGTTTAAAGTCATTTGAAAGAAAAGACGTTGGATTTGTTGGATCAACTACCCCAGCTGCCGTACAAAATTGTTGTTCTTGTTCTTCGATAAATTTTTCAATTATGTCACTAAAATTTATAGTGAAATATATACAACTAGAAGTATTATACGTGCAATGCTTCTTGGCTTAGATATTTCAATTTAAATGTTAATAATGGTTCAAGAGTTAAACAAGACTTTGTCAAATCGCATATAGAATATGTCAAATAGATTAATTTCGAAAAGTTTTCGAATAAACCAAATCGATTATTAAATCATCTAATTTCGAGTCTTCATTAGAGTCTGTTGAGTTACTCTCGGATTCCATCAGGTCTGGATAATTTCTTTTAGCCGGGTTCGAAAACCTTGAATCCCGATGAGCGCTAGTCTACATGTTTAAACTCAACAGATTAATACAATGAAAATAAATTACTATTTTTTCTCATTAAAAAAATGATACATAATCAAAAGGAGGAATACTCAAAGCTGTACGGATACTAAAATGTAATGTTTTGTAAATTTAAAAATTTCATAGTAATTTACCTGACAGAAGTAAGTGAATTAATACGTTGTTGTTCTTCAATAAACAATTGATATCGTTCACTTTTTTTCCATTGATAATAAAAATGAACTATTTCACGAACAGATCGATTTGAACACTACAAAAATCAATTAGAATAATTTATTTTGATAAAAAACAAATAAATGATAATGCTTACTTTATAGGTAGAAATTCTAAAAAAATTCTTTCCATATTCACGTAAACCTTCTTCAAAATTTTCTATTTCAGCTAATGACCATGCAGAATAGGAATCTAAAGTAAAGTTTTTTGTTTAAATAATAACATAGAAAAGAAATAAATTTATACAAATAGTTTTATTTGATAATTGACGAAATTTGATAAGTGCTAGTTCAGTATTTAATTGACAATTCAAAAGAGTTTGAAGAGATATTTCATCATCTGATGATGGATCTTTACAAAAACAAAACAACAATATGAAATCTAATACAAAAAATAAAATAATAATAAAAATATATTTACATTCAGTATGAATTATTTTAAGATATTCATCAATATTTTCATTGTCACTATCAGTTACAGAGGATGATGACCAAAGTAATTCATCAATCGGTACTAAAGAAGTATAAATAATATTTTAATTCGTATATAAAAAGTAAATAGTAATAGAATGAATGCCTAAAATACTAATTTTATTAAAAATAAGATTCAGAAATGAATAAAAAACAAATCAATTTTCATTGTTATAAAGAAGGTGCCTATTGATAATCGACTGATTATAACAAGTTTTTTCCATGAATGGAGCAAGAGATTAGTTTGCTTATCCCGTATAACAAATGAATGCAGTTTTTTTTTGAAACTCAAAAATCTGAGTTTTTAGAAAAAAAAGTGTTAAAAATATATTCTACATAGGATATCAACTAGATATGACTGATACATCAAATTAAAAATAAAATAGGTTAGTTTTGTTCATGCTTAATACGCAGCTCGTGAACGTCAATTATAATTTTTTTGTAATCGCTAAAAAACGAAGCCAATACATGATTATAAGTACCTTCTTATAAAAGAAAACCATAATACATTCTCCATAATAAAAAAGCTAGATTATTGAATCGTTCATGCATAAGGGCATATCAATCAGTTACCCTAGAAATTCATCTTTTTTCTCTTACACTTTCAACACAAATATATATATTCATCCTTACTGAATCTTGATAAGATATCCTAGAACATTGTTTTCAAATGCTATCTTGTAATCATTGACAAAACTAAGGATTTATTTACCATCTCTATCATCATCATATTCATTCGATAAATCATATTTTGCTTTTAATTCAATTTGTGCTTGATATTCATCACCAATATTAACAAGCTAGAAAGAAAAAAAAAAGCAAAATTCTCTATTCATATTATAATTAGATAAAACAAAACAAACTTTAACTATATCAGGCTCATATAAACTATCTTCTGTATCATCATCATCATTATCAGGTAATAATTCTCCATTCATATGAAGTAAATGATGTCTTCGATCGTCATCATCATCGTCGTCATCATCTTCAACATCTGATGAACTAAATGACTAAAAAAAAATCAAAATATAAAAATACTTAAAATTAAAAAAAACCAAAACTCATTTTACATCTTCATCATCTTGTATGATTTCATTAGTGATTGTTGGTATATTCTTACTATACAATTTAAACAATTCATCCAAAGGCATATTTGCATCCTAAAAACAAAAAATATTTAAGAATTCTTTTTTTCTTTCATTTAATAAGGAATAAACTTACAACTTTTAAATGAGTTAATTCATTTTGTTCATCATCTGTACTTGATTGTTCTTCTTCTTCTTCGTCAATTGTTCTTTCATCATCTTCGTATCGAATTTGATAATCATCATCATCTATTAAAAAATATGTTATATAAACAAAAAACTTATTACAACAAAATAGAAGTGATCTAATCAACCTGTTTCCGTTGGATTTGAAGTCATTTTGAACAATTGAAATATACGAATACAAAAGTTTTTATGTCTAATTTTTATTAAAACCTATTGATTGGATAAATTCATTGGATCAATTAAATTTTATTATCTAGATGTCACTAAATAAATTTTCTCTCATAAATAATTTTTTAAATAAATATTACGGCACACAAAAAGGTTTCTTTATTTTTTTCTTTTTTCTTATTTTTTTTTGCAATTTATTAAGTTTTTTGTATTGGCCAAGCAGTTAACAAATCATAAAGATATTTTCTTTAAGTATGTCAGGAGACCAGCATAGATAAAAATTGATTTCGACGTGTGAGACTAAAATAAATAATAAAATGTGTTTTGAAAAAGATCATCCATATAAATCTTTAAGAAAATTCATTAAACATCATAATCAAGAACATATTTATTATGATGTATCACAACTTAATCCACAATTATATTGTAAAAATATAAAATTTTGTTCTTTTGAAAATTTTAAAATTTGAAATCTTATTATTTAGCACAATTACCATTTTGTCTTCGAATTTTACTGGAATCAACTGTTCGTCATTGTAATAATATTTCAATTGAAAATAAACATGTACAACAAATATTAAATTGGCAACAAAATGCTATGCCAAGCAGTGAACTACCTTTTTTACCTAGTCAAGTTATTATGCATGATTTTTCGTAAAGAATCTTATTCTTTTTATTTTCGATTTTTATTAAAATGATCTATTCTTTTATTTTTACTTTAAAGTGGTTTACCAGCAATAATTGATTTAGCAGCAATGCGTGATGCAGCTGTACGCTTAGGTGTTGACCCATATGTTATTCAACCAAAAATAGCAACAACACTTTTATTAGATTATTATAATATTGAAGCAGATGTCGCAAGAAAGTAAAATTAAAATATATTTGTAAATTTCTTTTTTTTTTATTAAAGATTCTGATATGTTAGAATTGTAAGAAATACAAAAGATACAAATAATACAACAAATTTAGAATGTGGTTATGAATTATGTCCATTTCATCAAGAAAAAACAATATGGTAAATGATAATAGAATAAATATACTTTTTAAAATAAGATTGCATTATTTTTAATTTTTAGTGCTGATGCTATTGAAAGAAATCAACAATTAGAATTTGAACGTAATATTGAAAAATTACAAATTATGAAGGTAAAATTTGTTGACTTTTTGTTCTTGTAGGAAATAAATTATAAAAATGTTCAAGAGAAAAACTTTGAGTTTGTTTTTATTTTTAAAGTGGAGTTCAGCAGCATTTAATCATTTATCAATAGTTCCACCAGGAATCGGTGTATGCCAACAAATCAATCTTGAATATTTATCAAAATTAATTATCTTAGAAAAAGATAATGATGAAAAAATAACAGTTGTTTATCCTGATACAGTTATTGGTACTGATACACATACAACACTTTCAAATGGATTTGGTGTATTAAGTTACAGTAAATAAATTCAATCACGTTTTTGTTTCTTAAATATATTAAAATGAATTATTTAGATATAGGTACAATTGAAGCTGAAGCAGCAATGTTTGGACAACCAATTCATATACGTCTTGCATCAATTGTTATTGGTTGTCGTCTTGTTGGACAACCACATTTTATGTCAACATCAACTGATCTTATATCAGCTTTGATTAAAGTATGAATAATTATTTGTAGTAAATTTATTGTATCTTTTTCATAAATAGTATCTACGTGTGATTGGTATTGATAATAAATATATTGAATTTTTTGGTTCCAGTTTAAATTATTTAACTATTGCTGATCGTTCTTCAATAGCACATTTATGTGTTGAACAAGGTGCTTTACTTGCTTATTTTCCATTGGATGATTTATGTCTAAAACATTTTTCTCGTACTGGTAAAAGTTTTTAGTTCTTTTTTTTTTTGTTTATCTATGAAATTTAATCTATGGACAATTTATAGGTCGAGATCCATCGTTTATTGACAAAATGCGTAATTATTTAGTTGCAGCTAAATTATTTAGTGATGATGTTCAACATCAAACTATTGTTTATACAAATGTTTATGAATTTGATTTATGTACTGTTATACCTAATTGTAGTGGACCAAAACGTGCACAAGATAAAGTATCCTTATTTTCGATGAAATCGGATTTTCAAGAATGTCTTACTGCACCATCAGGATTTAAAGTATGAGTTAAAAAAAAAACAAAAAAAAAATAGCTGTTAATGTAATTCTCAAAGGGTTAAACTTTTGAAATACTATCTAAAATATTATTTTTCATATTGCTTTGCATAAACTGATATAAGTTACTATGCGATGTACTCTATACTCTACTTAATGTAAAAGATAAACTATATATAAGTTATTTATAATACTTTAGTGTCCTTATCAATTGATGATTCTTTATTTTTTCCTACGTAATAATAAGTGACAGGAACATAGTGTGTAGGTCGATAATATGTTTTTAACAGTTGATGATGGACGGTTGCTAATGTGTCTGTCATAATATTATAGTAGAGTCCAAATTGGGTCTTGTCATCAAAAGTATTTTCGTTCTTGGGCCAGGTTATTAAGAATATTTTTGTACTAAGGTTGTGTCAGGTCATGATAAGTTGACTGATATCGAAGTTTACAAAAGACAAGCCGCAATTCTAAGTAGGATAAAAACTTTTCCATTAAGAAAAAGTTCGTATAAATTCATCAACATGATTATTTAAGTTCTGAAGAAACTTGTTTTGATTGATCATGAAATATCTTTGACCTCAGATGGAGTCTTAAAAAACTGGCCTATGTCGGACTTTGATCAGTAGGAGAACAAGACTTCAAAAGTCTTCTAATATGCTTCAACACTTCTTTTAGATCGTATGTCACAAAACACAAATTGTTTTTCAGGTTTCATTACCTCCATCTTATTTTCTTTAATATGATTTCTGAGTAGAGAAGATTGATTTTCTAATAATATTTATTGACTGATGCAGCAGTGGTCAATTTCCTTGAATAATATAAACTCTACAGAACAAATTCTGAGAACTAAGAGACCTTGAGAAACTATGTTGAGTGTGTATGTGTTGTTATGTGACGAAAATACACACGTCCATCTTCAAAATAATCTTTAGTTTTTTTGCTGGTAGTCGATGATTGTTTATTTTTCTAATTAATGTTGGAGTTCCGAAGTCTTCAAAAGTTCAGTATACTTGGAACTTGAACATATCTCTCTTTTCCAGATTTTTAATCATAGTTCGAAAGATCATTTTATATCACAAGAATCTACTCTATAGATTCTCTAACTTTTGTTTCTGTTAGGGTTACAACCTTCCAACAGATCAACTTGATTGTTCTATTCCAATATCTCCTGATGAAATATTGAAACATGGTTCAGTTACTCTTGCTGCTATAACAAGTAGTACTAATGGAATTAGTCATGCCACATCATTATTAACCACAGGTACATTCTAATAAATAAATAAATGTTATTCTATCATATAAAATGGAAAAAAAGAAACATTCTCATTCTTTAAAACTAAAATTAAATATTTATATTTGTAAGATATCATAACAAACAAGTTTTGTTTTTTTTTCTTTATATCTTGCCAAAATTTTTGAAGAAAAATAATAACGTAAACAACATTCAATTAATTCAAATAAAAACATCACTTTTCTATCTTTTTTTGTTTCTTAATATGCTATGTATTTTTCAATGATGAGATTTTCTATATGTCAAATATTTCTTTTAGGTCTATTAGCAAAAAATGCACTTAATTGTGGTCTTCAAATACCAAGTTTTACTCAAACACATCTATCACCTGGTAGTGGAGTTGTTACAACATATTTACGCGAAAGTGGAACACTAAAATCCTTAGAGAAATTAGGGTAACAACAATATAAACATGTTTTCTTCAAAAATAAATTCTTCTCTTGTTTTATAGTTTTCATATAACCGGTTATGGTTGTAAAGAATGTATTCAAAATGAAGAAATGAATGGATTAAAATCTGATATAAAACAAATTGTAAATGAAGTTAGTAACAAAAGAAAAAAACAGAATAAAAATTCTTTTTTTTTTTTTTAGAATAACTTGATAACTATTGGTATGATTAGTGGTACACGTCAGACCCAACAGCGACATTCATTAATTAAAGCCAATTATATAACATCACCACCATTAGTCCTTGCTTATGCATTAGCTGGCAATGTTCTTATTGATTTAGAACAAGAAACAATTGGTTTTGATAATAAAAAAATATCTATCAGAAATATTTGGCCTAGTCGACAAGAAATTGAAGAAATAGAAGATGAAATAATAATTAAAAAAATTTTTAATCAAATTAATGAAAAAATTCAAGTATATTTAATAATAAATTTTGTTTAATACAATAAATAAATAAAAATTAATAAATTACTTTAGATTGGTAACCCACAATGGAATTCATTAAGAATACCTTCAATTAATACATATCCACAATATCCATGGGCAGAATATTCAACTTATATAACACGATCACCATTTTTTGATGCAATAGTAAAGAATATATATTTCTTTTTATTCTTAGCAAATACGAATAAATTTTCTTTCTAATTTTATAGACTAAACAAAATCCTACATCAAAAACTATATGTATTGATAATGCACGTGTACTTCTCTATTTGGGTGATGATGTATCAACTGATCATATATCACCAGCAGGTTCTATATCTCGAACATGTCCAGCTGCGAAATATTTAACACAAAAAGGGTAAATTAAAAAATGATGTTGTTTATACAAAAAATGCAAATAAATCAGGCGTTTTCAAGATAAAATACCAAACAAATCATTAGAACAGTCAACTCAATTTTATGTCGATTGACTTGTATATTGAGTAGGATAATTATAAAAAGAGTTCTTACTCATTAAATTCCCATAGATTGACACAATATTCGTATCGAATTGCGAATCTGCTGAAAATACAAGTATATCTGTTTCCTGTTGATCGGCACTATCTCTTTCAATAGTATTCAATCAAACAAAACTAGCATATATGAAAAAATAAGTAGACGAAATTAGATGACTCGAAAAGCATAGAATTTCTCTTCTAGTCACAAATGAGCTGAGAGATTTAGTTGTACATTTTTGAACAAATAAATGCAACAAAAGGCTGAGCATGTGCTACACGTTTATTACTAGCACTTAGTATATGTGGTGTAAATATGAGGCATTATTGACCATGCATAAAGAAGAAATCGAAAAAGTTCTACGTCTTCTTATTTTTGAATCTTCTTGTATGTTTAAAAACTTTGCCTAAATTAAAATTTATATTTTCCTTCATGAAAAACGAGCTATTTGTTAAAACTAAATAAATGTATCGTTGTAATTTTATTCTCTATATAAAATTAAGATGGATTTCTTAAGTTTAAACTATCCATTAGAAAAAATAAATCGAATTTCGTAAGAAAAATCGAAATTGAGAAAAATGCATGGGAAGGTAGCTCGAGGTGTCTGATTTTTCACATACCGTATGAGTTATGATTTGATGCTACATTTATTGCAACACTTTTTGATAAATTCTGTCATCTTTTTAAAAAATGGCAGTTTTTCCAAAAAGACCAAAGATCTTGCTCGATTTTTTTCTACGCATACTTTTTTGTTATTTGATAGAGTATGAAGCTGCAGTGCCCATTTTATTTTAGTTAAGCTTTATTATTATTATTATTATGCGAAAAGAACATTTCTATAAGTAGATGATCAATGGTTAAGTTTTCGATGCTATCGAAGTCTACATTCTATTGCTTCTCATAAATAGTATGAATTTAAAAACACGGCTCTATTGCAATCTAACATACTCTTTCAAATAATTTTAGCATAGCCTCTCAATATTCGAACATACATAGTTTAAGATCAATTTTTGATCGGACGGGGATTAAAAACAATCGTTTAGTTAGTATTCATACTTACATTTTCTTGAATATGTGTCCATAATGAAAATAAATCATTGATAACATAATTCGTTTGACTTTCTATACTGATTAGAATTGCTCCACGTGATTATAATTCATTTGGTTCTCGTCGTGGTAACGATGCAGTAATGGTACGTGGTACATATAATCATGTTCGTTTAAACAATAAACTTGTATCAAAACGTGTATCATCACTTCTTCCATCATCATCATCATCATCATCACCATCATTAGCTACAACAACACTTTATTTACCAACAAATACAGAAATGGATATTTTTGATGCATCTGAACATTATCGAACAACAAAAGCACCACTTATTGTTCTTGCTGGAAAAAATTATGGTTGTGGACCAACAAGAGATTGGGTTGCTAAAGGGCCTTGGATGCTTGTATATCGAAATTGAAATTACAAAAAGACCTAAATTGACTAAAATTTTATTTTAGGGTATTCGAGCTATACTTGCTGAAAGTTTTGAACCACAACATCGTTCAAATTTAATTGGTATGAGTATATTACCATTACAATTTAAAGATGGTGACACATGTGCATCATTAAATCTCACCGGAAAAGAAATTTATTCAATTGAATATAATTTATATGATAGCGAAAAATTAGCTATTATTAAAGTAAGAATTTGTAATCAAATGATAATCTTTTATTTTATTTTACTCTTTTTGTCTAGCTTGATAATGGTAAAACATTTTCAATGATTGTTCGTGTTGATACAGAAATTGAACGTCTTTATATGCTTCATGGTGGTCTTCTTCCTTATGTACTTCGACAAGCATTAAGTTAAACAAAAAAAAAAAAAAAACAAATCTTTACAAATTCGACATATGCAGAATGACGATAATATTTTTTTTCTGTCAAATCGAAAAAAACAAAGAATTGGATACGTTCACAAGTTGTTGCACAGGGAAAAAATATTTTATCGCTTGTGTTCTTTTTTTTTGATTTTAAAATAAAAGATAATATTGATGATTATTATTTATTTATTTGCTTTGTCACCGATCCTATCCTTCCAGATAATGGTTATTATATCATCCACCTTAGAAGATGAATCAATTTTAATACGAATTAATTGTCAAACGAATTTATTTTATAATCAGGGTATAGAAGAGAAATAAATTATCAAAGAAATTTTCATTTATAAAAATCTTTGTTTTTAATATTTAAGATCTTGATGAAATATATAATGCTTTTCGTGTTCTTTTAATTGATAGTGGTTATTATTTAAATTCTCCATTAAATATTTATTTAACACGTGATACTGTTTTTACAAATGATGGAAAATATTCTTTAGAAGATGTGACAATTGATGATCTAATTGAAACAACTGAGAATGATAAAAAACAAAAAAATGATGCTTATCGACGTATTTATCCATGGCAAATCATATCTGGAAAATTATTAAAATATACAACAGGTGATGAATCATGTTATACACCAGTTATTGAAAAGTGCAATATAAATCAACAAGGACAAGGTAAGTCGAAATATAAAAGAAAGAACAAAATAACATTTTTCTTCTTTTTTTCAAAGATCTGACTGTTCAACTTGATCTACTTATTGTTGTTCAACGAACAACTACATTAGCTGTTGTACGTCATCAACTTGAAGCACAACTCACACAACAATTAGATATATTAGAAAATAGTACTAATAATCAAATAAAAGTAAATTCCTATATTTCTTTTCTTTTCAACGTCACTAAGACTATAATTGAAATGGTTATAATTAGAGATATAGAGAATAATTAGTATAATTCAGCATCAACACAGGCATCGACAATTATTATATGCATGAAAACGAACAACTTTACCAGTAATACGATTTGTTGTTTATATATTAAGTAAAAAAAAAGAATTTTAATTAATTATATTTCCATTCTCATATAATGAAGTCAGTAATCGAAGATGAAATATGTCGAACAAAAATTTATATATGAGAATATTCATTTAGTTAGAAAAAAGAAGAGATGAATCTTCAATACTGATACTATGCATACTTCTGCTAGTGGAGAGTATTGTCAGCGTGCAGTAAAGAAACACAGTTTGAGACCCTTCGGTATAAAAATAAACAAATTATTTCTTTGGGTTTTTAGTAAATGAAAAATTTTTACAAACTACCAAGAATTATTTACATAGATATATCCAAAACATGTCCCCTTTTCTCTATTGTGTATAATAAATTTAACAAAGGTTACCATTGAAGCTCGTGAGAAGATGAAGATTCTCGTGTGATAATCGATTATTTAAGTATCACTAGGCTCAATTAACAATAAGACATTTAAATAGTGCAAAAATAGTCATCTCTGTAGCGGTCCCGCATGTTTTCTATCTCCATCGATTTCATGAATGACACATGAACTTATATCTTTACTCTTATGCCTTTCGAAATTGGTTTGAATACTCGAATATAACTCAAAGAAGATATTCACTTTTTTCATTAAGATTTTAAAATAAATGAATATTTCTAAAAGTCTCATTAGAAAGAATTCATTGATTTACCCAAGTACCTCGAATAACTTCTCTATATCCAATAAGTTTTTCATGTATTGGTTGACACTAAAGAGATTGCTTTTTTAAATAGAACTGAAAGTAAGAGGATAGAAGATAATGTATATATTCTATAAAACGCATGTAGGCTACCTAACAAGCGTTATGTATATATATTTATGTTCTGTTTATTTGCAGAATAAAATCAATAAAACATTCCGACATTATTATATCAAACCGATTAATCAAATAGTTACATTTTTAGATGGTGATAACGATAAAGGTATAATTACTTAACATATTATTTCTTTTGATGTATATATATATATTAGTTCGAAATGAACTTCAAATGAAATATCCTCAATTATCAATAAATCAACCATTTATTTCAATGGATTTTGGTGATGGACAATTATCATCTCTAATGAGTAGTGGACGACTTTTCGATGTACATAGAAATCTTTCATCGAAAGGTATAAATATTTTTTATATAAATAAAACAAGAAAAGAAATTTCATTGAATTATTTATCTTCTAGTTAAAGGTGGTCAACAAACATTTATTGATGGTCATTATGCATACTATCATTATATGCAAGATAACTTTGATGACAATATGTGGGGTTGTGCTTATCGATCATTACAAACTATTTGTTCTTGGTTTATTTTACAAGGTTATACAACAAAACCAGTACCAACACATACACAAATTCAACAAGTAGAAATAAGAAAAAATAAGTTTTATTTTGTATTGTTTGTTTTTTTGTAAATATTTAGACTCTTATTGATATTGAAGATAAACCGAAAAAATTTTTAAATTCTCGGCAATGGATTGGTAGTATGGAAGTATCATTTGTTTTACACAATTATTTAGATGTAAATTCAAAAAAAAAAATAAAACTTCAAATATGTTCTTTCATTTGTTTTTAATTTATAGATTGAATGTAAGATTATTCGAGTTGAACGCGGAGCTGATTTGATTGAACATGTACGTGAAATTATTAATCATTTTAATAAAGAAGGAACTCCAATTATGATTGGTGGAGGTGTTTTAGCTCATACAATATTAGGTGTTGATTTTAATGAATCAACAGGTGATTCCATGTTACTTGTTCTTGATCCACATTATACTGGAGTGGATGATATTAAAATTATCCAAGATAAAGTCAGTTAAGACTTATTTGAATATCGAAAGTTTAAGATGAAAACTTTGCTTTTCTGGTCTTATTTAGGGTTGGGTGGGTTGGAAACCGTGGTCATTTTGGTCAAAAGATGCTTTTTATAATCTCTGTTGTCCTTTACGACCTAAAATTATTTCTTCATAATAAATTAATAACAAATAAAAATAAATAAAAGAATAAAAGATCTGTATCAGATATTATATCTTATAAAGTTTAAGATAAGTTGTGCTTGTATTTTGTTTAAGAATATAATGTTTTACTGAATTTCATTTATTCAATTTCGTATCTTTGAAAATCTTTTTTTATTAAATGTTTTCTTTATTTATAGTGATGAAAAAAAAAGTAAAATTCGATTTTTATTCAGCAAAGTCTTTTTTTTATTTTTTAAATTTAATGACAAAAATAAGAAAAGAAATAAAATGAAATATGACATGTAAATCAATGAAAATTACCATTAATATTGTATTTACATCAAAATTCCTTATGGTGAAAAATATTTTTGATATTGGCATTCATGTGATAAAACATTAGTCTTGATCAATTCTTGATTTACTAATTAAGCAACCCAAAGCTGTCCTACATAAAGTTACCATAATAGAAATACTATATTGAAATCGTAAGAATGAACTCGTTTTGGTCACAAATGAGATTTCTGGAATGTTCTTTTTTCAAAGAAAATAAACAAGAAAGAGAATATCGAAATTCTCGAAAAATACCTCGATAGAAAATGCTATCAAGGCGGACGAATAATTAGCAAATGCCTTAAAAAGCTGTGTAATACGGAATTTTGTGTTAAAAACTAAACATTCAATCTTGTGAGAAAAGTAAATAAATAAACACCATGTGTGAAAAGTAAGTACAGTTCATGTAACTACGCTACATAATCAAGAAAAAGTGCACTTCTATCACTTTATATTAACATTCATGGATAGGAATCTACAGTTAGATACAACTGTTCACTGAGCCATTGAAACATATTACAACGCAAAAAGGCACATTGTGATGGAGTTGGTGTTTTCAGTGTTCCTGTGAACACTGTGTTTCTGTTCCCATTGAATCCTGTCTCATTGTTCCTGTGCATCCTGTTTCAATCATGCTGTGTGAACTCTGTCTCAATGGCTCACTATTCAGTATTTATACAAACATTGCATATCTTTATTCGTAGAAGTTCGAAGAGAATTTGACGACGAATCTCTTATAGGGAAAATTCAAGATTTTTGGATTTATCTAGGTAGAGATATATGCAACATAAGCAGTCCTACAAAAATACTGAAACATCTAACAGTTGTGACAGAATTGATCAATCATGGCATACTAAACGAAATGACCAGCACGATACTTTTTGAACGAAATGACTACAAGGTTTTTGTTTTCAGTGAATATCATCTTACTTGTGTCTGATGTAACATCTTTCGTAGGTTACTTCTTTGTTTGATGCATCAATACGAAACTGTGTTATTTATGGTTAAATTGAAAAAGATATCATTTAATATAGATTAAACCACGCATTCTATATTTATCTGGTTACGATTGATGATTAATCAGAAAAAAAGAAATCATCTTGTTTCTTTTTGTCAAACGAAACAAGAATTTTATTGTTCTCTACGATTCATAAACTTTCATTGATAGTTTTCAATATTCATTTTTAAATAACCAATTGAATGTTAAATTTCAAAATTCTATTATCTATGAATATTTATTTGATTCATAACTATTATTCCCTTTCGGCATGATATTTTCTTCGTCTATGTTTAACATATAATCTCAACAAAAAAAAAACTAGTATATGACTCTGAAACAGTATGTGTTTACATATCATCGAAAAGAAAAAAATACATAGAACAAGAGCATCACGCTGATACAGAGAGCAATAATACGAATACAAATACATGGCTAGCTAATCGTTGATACTAATCATATAACATAACCTAATTAGATACATACAAGCAACAGAGTATTTACTCCTTTTTTTTTTTTTTACAAACAATTACCAAAAATAGAGAAATATGACAGAAAATACAAAAAAATAAATTTGTTATTATTGAATTTTCAGAAAGAAAAAATTAGGAAATACATGCAGTTAACATATTGCACATGTAACATACAGTTAAGAAAAAGATTTTACCTATTTTTTTTGCTTAGGCTTGCACCGCAATACGATGATCAGCATTGTTTGTTGAAGTAGAATTATTATTATTGCATTTAGCTTGACGAATAGCTTCATTCAATCGATCTACTATGCTCATTGCATTTCGGCTTGTTTCTGTATGCTCTAATTCAGAGGATTCTTTCTTTGATTGTTGTTGAAGTAAATTTAATAATTCTAAACCAGCATTATTTGAAGGCGAAATTGATGAAGATGAAGACGGAGATGAATCTGGAGAAGGTGGTGATGAAGGCCAAATAGGTAAACGGCCCAATAGTTTATCAATCACTGAATTATTCGATGAAAAGGATGATGATAATAAACTTTTTTCTTCTTCTTTGCTCATTGAAATAGAAGAACAAGATAATGATGATTGCTTTAGTTCTTTTTCTTCCTTATGTGGTAAATATTCAAATATCAAATGTCTAAACAAGATTTTATTATTAATTTGAAATTTTGTTTTTCATTATTAAACTTAATTACTCAATAAATGGAAGAGCTGTATAATACGGATCACTCAATTGTTGTTGTTCTTTCCAATATTGTCTCAATGTATGCATTTCATCATTGTTTGTATGTAAATTGAACCACATTATATCCTTGAATAGAATATTCATAGATAAAAAAAAACAACAAGTGGAAAATAATTATTCGTATGACTCTTACAATAATTTCTCGTTTATCATATTCAAAATGAACATTTGTTTCATCAAAATTTTCAATAACAAACAATCCAACCATTCGATTATCAGCTAAACGTGCTTCCCAATATTGTGATGGAGACCATGAACTTAAATCAATATTTACTTCTTCAGCAAACTAATAAATAAATATATATATTTAAATGATGATCATTCATAAATAACAAAAACTAATCAAATATAGAACTAACTTCTCTCAATGCACATGACCATTGACTTTCAAATGTATATGTATCAGGATTCAATTTCAGTTTACCTTTTGGAAAACTCCAATAATATTTTTCGTTTTGTACCAAAAAAACCTATTAAATATAATTTCAATACGTATATATATATATATATATATCGTACGTAGGATTTTTCTTACTTTATTTTGTTTATTAATTAATACAATACCAAATGCTTCTTGTTGAATTTGCCTATAAACATTTATAATCATTCGAATCAAATCAACTTTTCCTTGAAGTTTTGGATAAATTGTTTCCAGTAAACCTTGATTATTATTAAGAAATAAAACAAACAATAAATTAAATCTAAATAATGATTATAATAATAAATAACATACGAGTATCAAGAACATATTGTGTAAATTTTTTTCGTTTAGAAATTTGTCGTGTATCTTGTGCATAGAACCATTTTTTTTTAATTTGTTCTAAATCAAGAAACAATCTAAACGGATCTTGTGTTCCAACTAAACGAAGTATACGATGACTAAACGAAATAAACAATAATTAAAAAAATTATTAAATTAAATAAGAATTTATATTTTTTACTTAAAATTTTGCTTAATATTATTTGGTTCTGGTTGATGATGCATGATACTCTGTAATAATGCCGAATTTGAAAAAGCAGCAAAATATGGTTGTTGTCGAAACCAACCATTTGAATTCAACGACAATAATGATGAGTTAGGTGATTGTGGTTCACTCATTTCTATCGATATTGTTGTTTAAGATCCCATAAAATGATGATAGTGATTGACTATGAACAGCGCAAAGAGCGCGCGTGAAAGAAAAAGAACGATTAAATGGTGATAAAATAAAAGATGGAAATGAAATGGTATGTGTTTCTAGTTCGGCTTATGCATTTTCGATTTCTTTCTCTCTCATTCTTTATTGATTTGTTTTTCTTTCGTTTGCTAGTACATGCGTTCAAACAAAGATTTAATCGCTAAACATGGACGTCTGTTGAAATAAGAAGATAGACACATATAAGAGAAAAAGAGTTCACTGTACTTGTTTAGTGTTATTTTCACATATAATTAAGATAGAAAAGTATAAATATAAATATTCATTATACAGTCTAGTTATGTGTACATCAAATTCTTGTTTGAAATATGAACTTTCATCAAATGATATAGTAATCCTGAGAGAGAAATTTTTACGAAAATAACCAGATATTTTAAATCTGAATTGTTTTGTTGTTTATCAATAAATAATTACTATACAGTGGAAGTTAAGTTTTATGTATTTTAATTAAAGATAGATGATAATTATTTCATTTTAAGGCTATATCAATCGAATAATTCGTGAGAAAAATATTAAATAAATTATATTTCTTATGATATTCTTAGAAAAACAAAGAATTATCATTTTCAAGCTTGAGCTTACCCCGGTAGTACTCGAAGTATCAAGTCCTTTTAGAATGAATTATATTTCATTCGATAGACTATATTGAGATAAAAAAAAAAGACTAAAATGATTCTAGCCTGTGGCTTACTGCCAGAAAGCTATTGCTTGTTTTACTGACATTTTTATTAAGAGCTAGGCATTCCAAAGAAAAACAAAATCAAAATTTTTGATCTGAAATGATGCCAATCGATAGATTGAATATTTATTAGATAGTGCTGACATTTTCAACGACAAAACACACGTCTTTCTCAAGATAGTTGATATTAAGTAGAGTAGATTATTACATCCTTCTACGATAAACAGATATTTTTTGGAAATTTTTGTTGAGATCAGTGCATAGAAATGCATTGAGGAATATACTCTTCGAACAAACATCATTTGAATAGTTAGAGATTTTCTTGACATATTCAACATAAAAATAATAAAAACACAAGTTATAGAGTTCCATGAATTATATGGTGATTTCATACATCCTGTAATATATGATATGATTAAGCGTGGTACTGCTAAAAATATCAAAGCACAATACAGTCAAACGATGTTTCTTTTGTTTCAATTGTGTTTGTATATGTTCCTGGAATGATACTCTTAACTGTAGGATTAGATGAGAACGAACTACTAAAATGATAATAAATACAAGAGCAATTAAATTCATTACAAATGGAATTAAAAAATGAACGAGAGTGATAAATATATTCAAGATATCATCTGAAGAAGAGTATTGAAATAGAAACCTAGTTCATCGTTCATCATTATCAATATCAACAACCAAATGACAATGTGGAGGAATATGAAAATGAGTCCTACGAGTCAAAAGAACGAAATTTAAAGTTATTCATTTAACTGTTTTTTCACTTTTAGATCTATTCAAATTAATACTTTTGATAACAGCATAACATTCGTTGAATAGAGACACATCTACGAAACCAATCAATTGAAGCCAAAAGAACTTGAACAAGCATATCTAATAATATACAATTTTAAGTGAGAATTGATTCATTCGTAAGAATAGCCATTTGAGATCAAGCTAATTGTCAATGTTTAATGATCAATACACGTAGCATTAATATAGAAATCTATGAAAAAACTAATAAACAAAATCCACAATCCATATCTCTTCTTCTCTTGAAGTGAAATGTCGATCTAGATAAAATTGCATTAATCGATCCAAAAGCAAACGTAATCATTGTGAGCGTCACACTCATTTTAACGATAAATGGCTATAAAAAAAAAACGTTTGGTTTAATATGATTACCAACAATATAATCAAGTGATAAGACAAAACTTTTTGTTGAAAATTGATATTGAGACATGTAGCAGTGTCTTGTAAACACTGACCACCATTTACATATTAACTGTAACCCTGACCATCATATATCGCTGACTAATCGAATGTGAAACAATTAGAGAACCGGTCCAAATCACATATAAACATATAGTTGTCATCATAGAAACACATCAGTTGTTGATATTTTCAACATAAAAGAGGATAATATTTGATTATATGATGAAAATAGGAGTAAGAAAAAAAAGTTTTGTTTCATAGACCATGTATGGAGGTTCATTGTTAGATTCGGTACTAATTCAGTTCGAGTATATTCTGATTCAATAAATTTCTCTTATAATATAAGCAAATAACAAATTGTATTGAATAATTCAGTCATTAGAATATGAAATGGATCAGTATAACAGAATGTAATTGCATTTTCATGATATATGATCTTTTTCAATGTTGTTGTGCGTTCATGTTTGGCACTTTCAAATAATGTGATATAATTTGTACATAAAGTTGTCCCTGTATCAAATGTTTTTCATCAAAGGACTAGGGCGGATACGGCTATTCTTCTGCCGTCTCTCGTCAACTAAATTCCGTTTTTTTTCTCAGTTTGCAGTTAGACATGATGCCTGATGATATAATAGGGGTTAGTTTTTTAAAAACCTGATTAAAAGATTTTTGGGACCCGAGATTTCCCACTAGAATCTCTGAAGAACTTCTTCTCTTTGATCTCGCTGAAACGTATATTCATTGATAGAGTTCAATGTGCTGATTACGAATGTCAGTATTTTGAGTTTTCGGAGCTCTTTAATGGACAAGAAAAACAATCGTTTTGCCAGTATTTCTTGGACTTTTTATCATGTTTTCCGTCCACGTCTCGTCTCCATGGATTAATCTAACGACATGAAAAACTCTTCATAACAACTAGAATAAGTTTGTTTGCTCGAATATCAACTATAAAAGATCGTTAGCAACATGATCAGCTACAAAAATGGGGATTATCGGCCCGAAATCAGTTTATTTCAATCTCGGATGAAAATAGGAGTTTTGGAATCTCATTATACAACACTAGAATCGATGTGAAATTCAGCCTCAATACAGTATTTTCCATGCTCTATCTGATGGTGAGGGGAAACAGCCAAAAAAATTTGGTGAGTCAAGGTTTTTGAGGGTTCTCTGGAAAAACTTTACAGAATCCTAAGGGTTTCGCGGAAAACCGAGTTTATCATTGTGTTCAGAACATCAAATGATCTTTTCTAAAATTCCTCTACCCTTCTTCTAGTAATGATATAACTAATTCCTGACTTCTTTGTTCCCCATCAAACGAGCTGCAACATCTATGCAGCGAATTACAGAAATAATATTTGAATTAGGCATATCAGACATGCTTTTGGTACGTTAGAGAGATGTGAGAATAGGTTATTTGATGTGCTGAACATGATGTTGAACTCAGTTTTCTGCGAAAACCTTAAGGTTTTGGAAAAATTTTCCAGAGAACCTTCAAAAACCTTGACTCACCAAACTTTTTTGGCTGTTTCACCTCGCCATCACAGTAGAGCATGGGAAATACTGTACTCAGGCTGAATTTCACATCGGTTCTAATGTTGTATAATGAGATTTCAAAAATCCTATTTTCATCCGAGATTGAAACAACCTGATTTCAGACCGGCCATCCCCATGTTTATAGCTGATCATGTTGCTAAGGAACTTTTATAGTTGATATTCGAGCAAACTAACTTATTCTAGTTGTTATGAAGAGTTTTTCATAACGTTGGATTAATCCATGGAGACGATACACAATGAGCAACCAGCAAACATGATCTCAAGTTCAATTTTAGAAAGTTTACATATAGGAATGAATATTTCTGTGATTCGTCGAATGTTCCGTGAAACTAGACTTTTAGAAACTCACTCGAAACGTTGGAAAGCTCATCGTTACACAACTGTAAATGAATCCGTCAAGAATATGGAGATCATCTCTTTTCTAAACTAATCGAGATATTTTTGATGAAAACTCAATCGAAGCGAACGATAAGCCCACAACCAATATTGTATGCTAAAATTATTTTGTTTGAACCATACATGGAATAGAAAGAAGTGATTAATGGGCCGAAAATGGACCGAAAACCTGACAAAGCGTATTTTGTGAACGTCACAAAACGTTTAAGGACGATTTATCTGAAACCTTCGTTGAGTATTTTCTCAAATCGGATGCATCTTTCACTTTAGCGCCACTTTCGACCACTAACAACGACTGGTAGTGCTACGGCTCTACCCAATATCAAGGTGATATTTGGCATTAGTTCATTAACCTGCATCAAACCATCTATTAAAACGCTTTTTGAAGAAAAGTTTTGACTCTTAGGCTGAACATGTTCCTAAAAATTGACTTTCTCGTTTTTGGAAATGTTACAAGCAGCTTCGACCAAGTTAAGCTCAAACTTTGAATGAGTATTCTTCCATACGGAATCTATCCTTGTCTATATTGTCAAAAAGCACTAGTGAACGTCAACGAAATCATGGGTGTCTAAAAAAAACTGCTCGTTGACCCTAAATCTCTGTTTTTTCGATAAAATAACTTCGTAGCGAAAAACTACGTCGTGTGTTGTGTAGAACGCTACGTTTCATAACAACAAAGTTTTTCGAAAAGTGTGGCAAGGATCCTCTATGGATAGTTTTTGGAAAAAAAGTTTTCTTTCAAGAAATGGTTTTTTTTCTTAGAGATGATTCTCTCAGTGACATATAATCACTACTGAGCAATAAAAACCCATTGCTGAGCACGAAAATTCCATGTTCATCTTGTATACGAAAGTTGCCACTGTGTCACATTTCCTTACATGCCTACCCCGTTTATCAAAATGTATAATAATGCGTTGATATTTACTTTAGGTATAATGAATATGTATGGCAGGCTGCTCTGTTATTTCAAGCAATGATTACAATAAAAATAATGAGAATAAAAAAATAAAATATTTATGAAAAAGAAAAATAATGAGCGAATAAAAACAAAACAGTAAAAGTGCCAGTAAGACAAGGGGGAAGGAGCGAAAATGCCGTACTTCAGCGTACTTCCTGTACGTTCAGACTATGTGATAACTATGCATCAGATCTCTTTATCTATTTCAAGTCTACTATCAATCTGTGTTACGGTATATTAGTCGGAGTCCAGTCTACGTAAGTCTATCTAACAAAAAGGTCCAAATACTTCACGGTACTTTTAATTCGGAAGTAACGTGAAGTATTTGGGCTCTAGGGTGAGGTTGACTTAAGTAAGCTGGACTCCGGCTAATATATCGTAACACAGGCGGATAGTAGGCTTGAAATAGTTAAAGAGATCTGATGTACAGTTATCACATAGTGTGAAAGTATAGGAAGTACGCTGAAGTACGGCATTTTCGCTCCTTCCCCCTTGCAGTAAGAAAAGAAAATTCTGTACGAAAAGCAGAACAAATAAAGCAGACTGTTCTCTGTCAGTCAATTATGATGAAAAAGTAACTAAAGTGTGTGACAGATTGTTCACTTTGAATTTTATGTGTTAGTGTAATTAGGTTAAAGAAAACATGTGAGTACCACATTTCAGTCCTAAAGTAGTTGCTCTAAGTAACTCTGTTTTCTTTTGTTTATAGAAAAATGACTTGTTTCTTAATGTCCCAGCCATCTGTTTCTGCAATCTTACGAACACTCTCCATCATTCCAGTTGGTCCACAACATAATAAGAAACCATCATGTACAGGTCCGATAAGAGCTTTAGAAATGTATCCAGAATGACCTTTCCATCCATTTGCTGGACGTGAAAGACAATGGCGTACTCTTTTGTAGCCATCAAGCTCCTGACGCATAAGAATGTCTACCTCAGTCTTATTACAATCTACCACATGACATTTGATACCATCTCGATGAGCAGATCGCAAAATTGGGTATATTCCCGTAATTCCACTTCCACCAGCAATCATTGTAAATCGACTGACTTGATGAGCGATATTTTTAATGACGAGAGTACCTCCAGTTTGATATTCAAAGTCTCCAAATGGACCTTTGCATTCAACAGTATCGCCAGGCTTAAGTCGATCAATGCATGCAGACATCTTGCCACCAGACCAGTTTCCACTGGCCCTATACAACTTTACAATCAAGTCGAATTTTCCAACTTCATCTACTGTAGATGTTGGCGTAAATGCACGTACAACTTTTTTGCCTGACGATGAGATACATCGAAGGTACAGATGTTTTCCTGTTGGTACTCCTAATTTTTGATGAGGATGTTTTAATGCAAATGTGAGTCGTACACTATCATGATTGAGTACAATTTTTTCCATTAAAGTTACTGTATTCCAATTCTTTTGATCAAGGAAAATGTCTCGTTCTGAATTCATGTGTTTACCATTGATCACATTGTTCTTCAACGAATTTGTTTCAAGAATACCGATATGATATTTGACTAACATGGCTTTAGCAGCATCACTATGAATGGCGAGAAAATCATCAGAGGCATCTGCTCCACTTGCTAAAATGATTGAATCAGACCCACCAGGATGATCTTTTAAATATTCAGAAGCATCATAAACATGTCCGTTGATAGCAAACCATGCATCACCATCTTTATTATGTTGTGATAATTCTTCTTCAGTAATAATGCGCTTGACATCATTATTAATCATATTAACCACCGACAATGAATTTGTTTCCGATGAAGCTGATACTAAAGATCGAGTACCCCAAAAACCATCGGTTAGTTCACCACCTTGCTCTTTAACTTTTTCCATCCATCCACCTTTAGTTAAACCAGGTACAACAGGATGATCGAATTTCAAACTGCATCCATCTTGTTCCTTAGTAATAGTTAATCTGTGCCAACAATTATTAAACATACCCAAAACATTCCAATACATATCTCGAGGCTGAATACTCATTCTTTCATCCGTGGCTCGAACGACAATATCCTTTGCGGTAGACAGTTCCATGGTAGGAATTTCAATTTTCCAAAAACACCAACAGAAAGAATGTTCTCGATCAGCCATGTCCAATGTTCCACCAAAGAGGTTAGGATAGTGTATAGCATTTCTATATTGATCTTCGAAGTAGTCAATACTTGCCAGTTTCCATGTTTGACCTTGATCCAATGATACTTCAACTCTTCCAATGCGTGCTCCACCACCACTAAATGCAAATCCTCGCACAGAATATGACTTGCCTTCTTCAACCATAATAGTTTCTTCATGAGCTGGATAGCATATGGTACTTTGTACATTAAGATTGTACAAGGCATATCGTTCGTCATCGTACCAATACTTCTGTTCAGCAGCGATTTCGGATGTTATCATGGTTGGCAAGACTCGATTATCGAATGTATGGTAGTAATTATCACTTGGTTTATCTGAAATTATGATTCGTTTCAACCATTTTACACTTCGCCCAGCTACTTGCCCTGGAGCAACAACGCGTAATGGACGTCCGTGATCGGGAGTCAATGGTTCACCGTTCATTTTATGCGCAAGCATCACTCCCATAGTAGGATCCATTGCAATTGATAACCGAATACTTGTTCCATAACTTCCAGTTGGAAGTTTGTCATTACCTTCCATACACATATATCGTGCACCACGTAGCGGTTTAGCAATTTTAAGTACTTCATTAACCAAAATTCCAGTAAATAAAGCAGTACTGTGTCCTGCACTTCCATAATTAAAACCATTCCCTTTTCGTACCACATTTTGTTCTTTTCGTCGATTACCAGCACATGCCAATGTGACAGGAAGCGTGACTTGAGGGAATTTTAACAGTTGAGCTAATGTTATTACAAATGGTGTTTTAACCATTCCTTCGATACTCAATGTCCAATTTGGAACATCTGCATCAAGTACTTCTGGTACCGGTCCATGGTTTCGAACGAACCATAATTCGGTAGGAGTAAGAAACCCGCTGTCATATAAAGTACTAAGTGGTGGTTCAGCATTGAATGGATGAACACCAGTAAGTCGAATCAGTCGTTTGTCTCTGTGCACATGTGCGTCTGGTGTCTTTCTGTCGCATTTCAATGTTTTTTTCGGCTTTGTAGCGCATAGCGGTAAGGGAAATATGACGTTGTCTGGTCTGTAAAAACAAAAAAAGTGTCATGCTGAACTTCTTAATATTTTAAATTTGGGTACAACTTTCTGAAACATTTTAGGTTCTAGCAAAATATAACTCTATCTCAAAACTCTTTAAAATTCTTCTTCCAAAACTGATTCTACTTAGGTCACAATGGTTTCACGATAAATAATCGTAAGACCACTCTGCGATACAATTTCATCTTTAGCGTCTCAGTCATTCAGAACTGCATCCTCACCCTTGACGCAATAAAACATGCCAAGCGATTTACTTACCTAAATTTCATTATCGTGAATGAAGTGTTTGCGGAGACTTTGACTTTTGAAGTTGGTTTTCGTCTAAAAAATGTATAACTATGTATTTATTGCAATGCTAAATGGTATAAGATGCATATGAGAAAATGATCGCGCAACTAGAAAATTCCGACTAGCGAAACTGATCATGAAATTTCTGCTTCAAAGTTCTGACCATTTCCCGAGTTTTTCTCCTGTAAGTAGTTTTTATAAAAGCGTTCACTTGCCACCCATACGGAATAAGACTCGAGATAAATATTCGACACTAATCGCTCGCACAGAAAGTTTCGTACAAAATTTACAGAACTTTTTCTTTTTTCAAAAACTAAAATTAATTTGGTAAGAAAAATACGATACTCTCTTATATTCTACGGAATTTTTCTCTGCATCAAACAGATGCAGTAGGCTCTGTAGAAAAAATATGAACTCATTTTGTTTTCGGCAAAACTACCGAAGACTATCTACAAATCATACGCAACTATTCTTTTTTTTCTACCAAGCCATACGAAGTTCTATAAAGAAGATATAAAATTTCATTCACACTAGAAAGGGATAATGATTTTGTATGAAAAATGTAACACTCGTTGTTTTTTTCTGAACTTAGGAATGCTTTAGTATGAAAAATGCGAAACCCATCCATTTTCTCTGAACCTAAAAAAGTGCCACACCCAAATACGAAATCTTTAAGATTCAGCAAGATACTTATTTTGTTTAGAGTACAGCAGTTATCTGTCTAGTAGTGACATATGCATCCATAATCATTGTCTTTTGTTCAGTCTTATGCACTCGATTCGATTCGCTAAGATAAATGATTCAACGCCGCAGTTTTCAATGAAGAGTTATATTAGGTTAATGAAAATTCATAGCTGATATGAATCTATTAGACAGTTAGCTTCAATAGTTGGACTCTAGGCAGTCTGAAACGTTTACAATATTCGGCAAAGTCATCTGGTGGGAAACTTCCGAATCAGGACCCACGAAATCTCATCAAAAACAATTAGCAAAAGTGTCAGCACTAAGCAAACCGTAATGGACACCGAAAGACGAGTCTCACTGGTCTGCAAAACAAGCGAATGATGTTCTACAAAATTTATAAACTCATTCAATAGTCTACCATTCAGCCCTTAAGGTCACCCTCTTTCCCCGTCTCGAAAATTCACTTTTTTCAATTTCGAGTTTTTTGCTTTAAAAAGATACCCAAGTGTTCATTATCAAACGGAATAGAAATCAAAAGTTTACGTTGTTGTTTAGAGTCCAAATATTCGAATTCATACAACTTCTGTTTCAAAAAATCAAAGGGTTTCAACATGTTTTAATGCAGCAACCAATTTATATTAAACCACTTATATCATCATCGAAATGTGTTCAGAAACTTGAGAATCCCATCGTTCTACTGGTTCAATTTTGTTTTGATAAGCTCGGCAACTGATATAGGACACTGTGGTCGATCTGATTGTAAGATCTTCAAGAAGCTCGAGCATGAGTGTGTCATAGAATGTAATCGATCGTAGGCTAAACTGCATTTTCTCTAAAACTGTTCAATTCGTGTTCATCTTAACATAAATTTGCATAGTTGATGTTCTATCGATGAAACCAATAGTGATATTATTCCACCAATATGCATATAATTTCCGGCTAGGTCAAACCTTTTCGAATGATAAAAGAATACAATTCTGAGCAATTGTTCTCTACGGTAGAACTCAAAAATCGCAGTGACAATTTTTGTTACAGATACTTTGAAGAGAGAATGGTTTTAATAAAAATAGTAGATAAAAAGAGATACATGAATCCACATAGTAATATTCAGTTAATAAACTCCATTTATTTTAGCAGTTGAATGTTATGTCTGTCTTTTAGTTCTTTCACTAAAAGGAGACCATTCTAGATCTGACTTATGTATATCTTTTAACGGCGAAATTGATAGGATCTTCATTTGCTACAGAAAACATATTTTGTTCTAATGAAAAAAAATGAAATTTTCATCTCAATATCTCTTGATGAGCTTTTGGCAGAAATGGAAAGTATTGCTCCAAAATACTTCAAATTTTCAAGAGCCCTTTGAATGTTCTCGCTACATTTGTTAATAGTTGATTTTCGAGATAGCTTACTAATTCCTATAAAACCTAGATATTTATTGAGACTCTTGTCACCTGTGACATGAAAATTTAGGCTACTGTTGTTTTGAATATACTGAAATTCGATTGCATAATTTAGTTCTTTCACTCTTTAAATACTCTATCAAAGGTGGAAAATGTGACGATAAGGAAGGCGGAATAAGCACGTTCAGATATTCAGTAAAAACGTATGCAGAATGAGTACTAAGGCAAGAGATAATATTACAATGAACAACGATAAATAGATACAGACTTAGGCTATTACCTTGTGGGTCACCAGTAAAGATATAGAATATATTGAAGCTCTTTTCAAGAAAAACTACAAATGCTCGTCTGGCTTTTAAACATGAGGGCAATACTTTCAAGCAACTCAAAGAGCATACCAAATCAATATAACTTAACTAATAAGGTTGCATACCACACTTTACTATATATTCTCTGATAACATATATAGAGCAAATATTGGTACATTTGCTTTCATTATTGATGCTCACTTCTTGACAAATAGAAAAAAACTCGAATAGGAAGGGGATAGCTAAGATGGGATGCATGGGATACTTTCTGCTCCATTTCTTATTCTTTCTCGTACATCTTTTTCAAAAAATTTAGAACGGGTAAAAAAAGAGGATGTGGACCTGGTTTGATCACACCGTGGAGCGCTTGCTTTCAATTATTTAGTGTTACTATTGTTATTAGCTTCCACTCTTCTGGATATCGACGCTCTTATGCTCCATATTGACTCAGTTTACCAAACAAGCGGTATGGATTGGTGATAATAGCTGAATTATGTAATTCGAAACGAGATCAAAACCTGAATTTTTCTTAGATTTAAGCTCTTTTTTTGATATAGTTATTTCGTGATTTCAAAAGTATTTATGATCTGTCTCTTTTCATCAGAGACCGCTAATTTGTTTCACACTCAGCTGTAGTCTCTTTCGATTTCTTCATCATTAGGGAGTCTATGGGCAGTTTTGATTTCAAACTGAATTTTGGGAAAAAATGACACTCGATTTTCCCCAAAGACGATAGTTCAGGGAGTCTAAGAAAAATGGCATCTTTGCGGACAGAATAAGTGGGAAGATGGTTTTACAATTAAAAAAAGTATAAACCAACTTCACTCCCTAATCTTAGGTAGCGATATTTTTTAGTTTATAGGGAGTTCCCACTGAGCGATGCGAACTCAATCACATTCATACACTCGATTGCTAATCTTTTACGACTCATCACCTAATATAAATTCACATTGCTTTATTGTATTATGCACCTATAAGCATCATTTTCGGAAGATAGGAATCCTAGGGATCTTTAGAATTATTTATATAATTGTAGATATACATACCCTAATTTAGATAGAAAAGCTGAGCATATATAGTTGTATTCATATGAACTATTCTAAAGACCCGTTAGATCTCCTAGTCCTCCATTCGAAAATAAAGGGGACATATATATGTATGCATAATCCTAAAGGTCTTCTCGACCTTCATTCTATCTGAAAATTGAGTATTTTTTTTCGTCGTAAATTCAGATTGAAACTAAATACCTTTTTCTATGTCATTAGAATTTCTTTGATTCATTTCAGTGCTCAAAATTGCTGTTCATAGCCTTCAATGAGTAACTTATATCTGCTATTCATTTAATATAGAACTTCGGAATGTGTTCGTCACCAGAAAAGTAACTATTGCGATACGAAAATAATACACTACACGGTTACTAGTACTGCTTCAACACAAAAGAATCTGCTGAATATTGATAATGAAAAAGGTCTTCTAAAGAGAATACACTTTTGAAAGACTTACCTTAGTTCGTTGTATTCGTGTGAAATCGTCTGTGCTAATGACTAGTATAGACGATGAAATGTATCAATGTTGACCTATGAAAAAAATGAAAGGATTATGTTGCTAAAAGACAGGTCAAAAAATAAGCTTGGCTTGTGTGCATTCATCCGTATACATGAAATAATATGTGATAAGATATTACTGAGAGATTTTTTTTCATATCTATACTATCGTTGTTTTGCTTGTTCTCCCAATCATTGCTTGAATACCTTAATCGATGGAGAAAAGCAATAAATCGAATGTTAGTCATAATGTGCAATTCAACGCGGCTTCATTTATTTACTTTTTATCCATCGTTGCACATAATCGACAAAATAATAAGGATTCAAAGGTGATACTATACTGCTCAATATTGGATGTGGATCTGACTCTTCGTTTCATTAACGTCCGTGTCCATTGTGACATTTTCCTCAGCATTATGATATCTATCAAATAACTAAAAAAATTAATTTTCTTTATTTTAGGAGTCAGTAAGGCCAAAACAGCTACGAACCGAAATTTCTCTATCCAAACTATTGTTGAAGTTTATTAAAATGCCAACCAGCATTTTATGAATAACTTTCGATCGTTCATAACTTTTGAAGTTGAAGTTCTATCATTTGATCAAACAATAGTAAAAAAGTTAATCTGTGAAACATTCATTAAGGTCAACGAAACTTCTCAAAAATATTTGTACGTGTTATTTTTTATTGTTGTCCAACATTGTTCGATTTAATTCATCTTCAATTTGGACTTATGCTTCAAGAGAAGTGTTTTGAAATCTGAAAATTTTATAAGTAACGCGGCTCTCTTTGGAGTGTATTTTGGTGTAGTTTTGAGTCTAATTTGCTCTGAAAGGTTGTGGAAATGGATGATGAAATAAACTATGCATTGTTTACTATGCTCTTAGGTTAAACATGAATGATTCGAGACAAGAGTTCGTGGAGAAAAATCAAGATCAGACAAGCAATTCGTCTTCATCCATCAGAACTATAATTGTTTTTATTAAAATCATATTTACCAGCTAATCAAATAAAGTAGATTTACTTATCTAAAATCATTGAACTTAAGTGGTCATACTAGAAGATAAGAGCAAATCGCATCATCAGTATCATATATAGATGATGACCTTTAGATATTCACTTTGTTCTTTCAAAAATAAATAGACTTTAACAATAATGACAAGAACAACGCCTTGAATTATTGCGATTGAGTATTGTTATTATATAATATTTTTCATTTCTAATCCTAACTGATATGTATCTGTTAATGAATTAAAAATGATCGTTCGTTCGATGTAACTGCAATTAGAAGTTAAAAGCATAGAAGTAAACGTATTTAAAATAAAATATTTTACAATGTCAAAGAATTATCAACTGCTGGAACTATATATAAATTGGTTATTATCAGTAGATGAATACTTTAAGAAGACTAGAAAAAAAAAATAAAAGTCTGTTGCTGAAGTCTTGTTAATGAGAAAATGATGCTCTCTTCTACAAGTCTTTTTTCTGATATTTTCTTGTATTTAGTTCTCTAGAAATGATTTTGAATGGAAAATTGTCGACGGAAGTACACCATTTCGAACATAATCATTCATTTTCTTTTGTATTACCATTAAGTGTGATCTTATGTTGTGTATTAGGTGAAGATACATTTGTTTTCGTATCTACAGAAAAGTAGTACATATCTCACATAAAAAAATGTTGTTTTATATAATACCTTTCTATTTGATTAGAAAACAAAGAATTTGAAATGGAAAGTAATGTTGTGGTTTTTGTTCAATTCGCTCGACATTGTTGCTGTCAATAACAATATCTTTTTTATCATGTGTTGCCTGAAGTTTATTCACTTGCTCTATGCTAAAATAAAACAACAATGGTCAATCATTTTATTGCGAACGAAATGAATTTGAAAGATTTTCTCATGCGCAGAAGTAAAATGAATATGTAATATTCTTATCCCAAGCTTCATTGAGTCTTTTCAATTCCTCCTTATTCGGTTCTTTTCGAACTGCATTGATGTTTTCCATTTGTAATGTCCACAAACATTCTTTTGCATGCATTTTCCTGAAATCCCCAATCATGCTAGTCAGAAAATAATCTTCGATCGGCCCTAACCATCCCAAATTCAAATTAGTGGTTTAGATAAAACAACCGGATATGACAGCAACAATTGGACGCTCAATCAAATCTCCTCCTGTGGGGTGTAGGTGTGGATGTGGGTGTACCGTGTGGATGCGTGTATGTAACTCAACGGTTCACAGCACCGATATCCATACTCATCCGCACCCGCACCCACATCTGTACACCGTCGATCAGATATAGTAGTACGATCTACCAGCACATTCATCTCAGATTTCTCTATTTCTTTTGGTTTTTCAGTGTATCAATTGAAGACAAAATTAACCCAGTGTATCTTTTGAATAAAGTTGATGTACTTTGGTGTGCCATTAATACCATTGTCCATCAACAAAATTTCAGTCAACTTCTGCATTCTTTCATGCTTGTTCGGGCCATCATTTCCATCATGAATATAGACCAACCTTAAATGTCATACACACATGAAAAACCAATAGCGTTCAAGGATAAAATTTAATGTTTAAATGATACTTATTTAACATGTAAAATACATTTTTCGAAGGTCTCTTCATTTATCTTGGCTCAGGTGAGCATTTTTTTACACCAAACAAGACAAGTATTAATTCTATTCAAAATGTTTTCTTATATGTATGATTGGCTTTATCTCTATATAGGAAACTTAGATGTTATTTTATCTATTTAGACGCATGTCAACACAAAACCAACAGTAAGTGTTAATACAAAAAATCAAATCATTCATTTATCTAAACTAAAACATTCTTCGAGTTCAATTTTAGTTTAAATGAAAAAACTCCATTTTCTTACATTCTTCCCATAAGACGTACTATCAAAAATTATCAATATCATATGGAAATATTTGTTATAAAAAGAATTACTAAAAACGACTAACGATATGGTTGTGTGTTTGGTTGAACTAAAGAATCAATATATGATGCGATGTATGATACACAATTTTTCACATTTTGTTTGTCTGTATCTTCTGGAAATGATATTCGGTGTTTCATAAAGATGTTTTGGTTGTCATTGAATAATATGATAAAAACCACACATTGTGTTAGTACTACTGCTAGCCAAACAATTTGTGCATAAATCGTATTTATCCGTTCCAGCATCAAGAATATTTTTTTCTTTGTACTGCAACTATTAGCTATTGTTTAACAGTTCTGAATAGTTATATTAAGTGTAACATATTATATATTACGTCAGCGTCTTTCTTGCGTGAACGTATCGTTTGATACTGCGGGAATATATAGTATTCTACATTCAAACCAATTGACTGATAATCAACAATATATGCTTGTTGACTATGGATATTCAGTATTTCATTTTCGATATGATTGAATATTACAATTCATATTATCATCTTACATAAACAGAAAAATATGCATTTTTTGTTTCGCGAGATTTTATATTTCGTAAAAAACAATGCATTATAGGTCTCAGAAATTTATGAGCAATTTAGAGGCCGTGATTTGATGCTCTATAACTTTTTTCTATGCAAAATTCTATAGGCAAATATATTTGAAAAACATCAAACAAGTTAATTGTAAAAAACCAACATGAGAATTGAAAGGATACAAAACAACAACAATAATAAATAGTTCTCTTATCGAAGCCGAATACTCAATTTGTTACGATAGGAAAATTACATTCGAATCATAGTTGAATGTTGAAATCAATCGATCGAGCTTTGGTATAATCGTTTCTTTGACGGTTTCTTTTACCCTTGGATCAATTCGTTTAATCCCGACACTTTCTTGCGTTCTGCACCAACACTATAAAACATAGTTTAATCTCTCTCTTGCGCGTTCAGCTATCACAATCATATGTGTTCGATATCTATATTCATTATTCTTACCTATACGAAGTGATTTTCTTTTGAACAGATCACATGATGTTTGTTGTCTAAGAAGACGAAAGAACGTAAAATATATCTTGTGCGTTCTACATATCATCTCGCAGTTGACACAGGCGCGTGAAAGGGTTAACTTTGACATTACCATTTTTATATACTTGTAACAGTATCAATTCACGAAAATGGGCATTATCGATCAACAATCTTAACACGAAGTCGATCAGATGTTTTTCTCTTGTCAGCACGTGACCGGCAATAGCAAAATACCGCACTTTAGGTATGAGCTTCCAGGAGACTGACATCAAAAAATCGATACTCTCTTCTTTTCAGAACGAGATGAACATACGTGATCATTGAGTGACTACCAGAACTGCGACAAAAAAATCTCTCTATGACACATGGAAATCAAAAAAGGTGAGTTGACACGGCCAGAAATACACTAAAACCTCTCTATAGTGGACACCCTCAGAACTTTTCAGAAGTGTTCACTATAGGGAGGTTATGTGGTTTCTAGAATAAGTCTTTTTCAAGAAAAGAGACATATTTCTAGGCATTTGAAGTATTAGTGACTAAGATAATTCAATAGAACACATTATTATTTTTCTCTTTTTGTATTTTATTTTTGAAAAAAGAACAATCGAGAATTGTAAAAATTATCTTAGATAGAATTTTGTTTCGTTATTTTCGAGTGCAGATATATGTCTGTTAATTGCGGTTCAAGGTCAAAGATGAAATTATCTAGCTGAGGCTGTTGAGTGGAGGCAAAAAGATGAAGCTTTTTCATCTTTTTCATTAAATCCGGCAAGCTTGGTAGCTTTTTAGTTACAGAGAGAGGTTCATCATTGTCATTCTCTTCCTCATCGACTTAACAATCGATAGATTTCGAGCGATCGCAACCAGTGTGGACACTTCAAAATATCTTTCTGATGGGTTCGTTCTCATCTAGTGATCGTAGGTTCGATGGGATTTCGAGCAGTCGAAATCAATTCGAATAGTCGAAACTGTTCTTCCAATGAATCGATGCTTTCGAGTGTCAGTAGTTCCCATGGATGCCGAGTGGTTGAAATATATCGAAGTACTCGAAACTGATTATAAGATGGGCAAAATTTTTCGAGGACTCGGTATTTGAGAGGCATCGAGGGATCGAAATTTGAACAGAACAAGAAACAAATATATTCTGCAAGCTTTTCGACAGTTCTATACACCCCTCTTTGGTCTTTCTAGGTTTGCTTGGGGACTGAGCTATTGGCTAACAGATCTTTTGCCATTTGAAGATAATCTACGTTTTGCAACTATTCAATGATATAAAATTGAAACAATGTGCACAGAGGATTAGAAGTGATCAATAAAGTAAAAGATCATTTTTTTTAGGAAAACATAGTCCAGGTATTTTAATAATACGTACTGAGTATCTGATAGAACATAAACAACTGCTTTCATTGAAATATATTGTATTTAATGCAATTGATGATGAATCTAAACAACCATCTGATCATTGGATTCGGCTTGTTGTTTGTATACAACTTCATATGCTTGGTCAAGCAACATATGATGTTTTATTTAATGGTTAAATAATTCATATTAGAGGCCATCTTAATACATCTTATTCTATTTTGATAATCCATCCATCATATGACGACTTGATCGATCAAAAGTCATTTGAATTCTCTTAAAGTCTATTTAATAATCTTGTCAATCGAACTTTATCAAAGTTTCGATATGAATTAAATAACAATAAACTCAAATCATGAACTAATCAGGGATGAAACAACATTATCAATTATTTTATGCAAGAAAATCAATCTACACTCTGATCTACAATTCGAGACAACTTGCGTCTATATTCATACATACAAGTTCTCATCATCAAGTCACATCAACGAGTTATAGATTGGTGAATACAAGATCTTTTAGTTAATCAACTAATGTCTGCAACATGTTGTTCTTTAAATGATGCTCTCAATGCTACAATTTTATCAATTACTTTTATTTATATATTTTTAACGAAATCTTTTCTGTGCTTCTTATAAATTTATTCAAAAATGAGATGAAAATGAAAAAGAGCTTATCAATCAAATTTGGATGACTTGTTTAACTGTTAATCTATACAAGAAATGATTATTTTAACTTAAAATAATGATGAACCTAATCCATGGCGTCCTTGGCAAGCAAATAACCTTGGTATATGTTTGTTTAAAACATATTTTTTATAGTAAAAAAAAGAAATATATAGTATCGAATATTTAACAGAAAATATTTACCATTTATTGTTGATTCAACATCATAGATGAAATTTATTCTTTCAGTCGACTGTATCAATTCTCTATTGATTACAGAGTTTCTTTCTTGTTACTTTTTGTAAACATAAATTTAATGAAAATGAAAAGTTTTTCGTTGATAAGAATAACTTTAAGAAATATAAAACTTAATAGTTAAAGCATCAACAGAGAATATGTTTGATTTTTCGAAAAAATCAATCAATCAAATTTGAAGGCTAATTAGTCTTCAATTGATAATATCGAATGTACAGCATAGTATAATCGATAAATTTCAGGAGCTAAATGGTACGAATAATATCGTAGAAGTCGACTGTCTTCTTTCGTTGGTCAAAGCTAAGAAAAAGGTTTTCAAATATAAAATGAAATGATTGTAGAATTATATTTTAATACTGTCTTCTAAAAGACTAGCATAACAGATCTTATTGTCCAAACACATTTGATATTCCTATATATTCATATTTAATGTGTTCTTTATATCATTGACGTATACAGAAATAATATGCTCTTACAAATTGGACGGCATGTTGAGAAAAGCAAAAAGATAATCCAATGACAATAGGAATGTTATTAAATTGGCCGAAAGAAAAACTAATGAACAAAACAATAGCGAAGAAAAGGTGAGCATATGACAATGTCGAAAAATTTCTTTTGAGATTTTTTAACAGGAAGTGGAAGATATTTTATAGTATACAAAAAACTAAAAGATGTGTAAGTACGCCAACAAGAAATAATAATGTATGAAAGGTAGCCAAGAGTAGGCGCTGGCAGGTAGGATTCGGGTTTGAGTTTAAAAATAATTTTTGACCCGATCCGCGTCCAAAGATCTTGGTTCCGTGGAATCTAGCCAAGAGCCAACATTGGATCCAGACTTGATGAAGGAGATGCAGCTACATCCATTTTGGAGATGATTGCATGCTAAATTTTAGCGATTTCTCTTCGAAACTTCAGTTTTTGAACGCATTCTTCAACCCCTATCAAAATTTCCTGAATCTATTCCTGTCAAGAACGAAATTAACAAGAAGACGAGAAGTATCTTTGTATGGATAATCATTCCTTTTGTTTGGCTATGACAAGTGACAAACATTCTAATAACCGACAAACATCGATAAAAGACATCTAGAACATTTTCAACATTTATTAGTGGAATATATTTTTTCTCCATTTTTATACAATCGACATTTTTATTTTTTCATCATTTAATATTTAGAATCAAATTTCTGATCCAAACATTATCCATACATCTTATTTCAATAATACAGAAAAGATGAATGAAAAATCACAAGATGTATCAAAATATACTAATAAACGTTTTAAAATTAGAAAAAATAATAATATCAATGAGAATTACAATAATGCTGATGATTTCATTGCACCTGAAGACCTTATAGGTTGTTAAAAAAATAGTAACAGCTGTTTTTATGATCGTCATGCTCTTAGAGCTCTTTTTTATAAAATACAGAAATATTCGATGATACATATATTTAATCAGTTTAGTAGAAAAACTTGAAACACAAGAAATAATATTTCGTGAAGATGTATTTGCATTTCAACAATATTATTCAACTATGCCACTGATTATTATTACATTCAGGTTATTCAGAATGCTCTTAAAAAAATATTATAATATTGAACTTGTACAATTAAATAAGATAGATGAAACCTTCCACTCGCATTGTAACCTAATATTAAATCATATTCATTATGTACAAGTCTTGTTTATCTATCAAGACAATCATTATTCTGTGTTCGGTGTTTTGATAATGTTCTTGATTATTTCTTTATTATTGATTCTCTAACGTCTAAAAATATCGTATTCATGATGATATCACGTATTTAGATGAACATGATATTTCAATATATATGTGCCTCTGTCTGTTGATATCATTCAGATGGAAAATATTCTATCGAATTTATTGTTTTCATTGATCCCTCTATTACCAATATATGTACTAGACCAACTTATTTTGACCGTACATCATATTACAAATTTGGTTTTTTTGATTAAGAATACATCCGTATATTTTAAATTGTTAGTAATAAACATGTAAGATAATAGTATTGTTATCATCTATCAATCCAACATATTTGTATCTAAATAGATTTATTACATACATACAATGTCTAAAACTATTAGTGAAATAATCTTCATCCAGAAATTAACTAAATACTATAATGAAATCTCAATTTCAATAGTCAATCTGTTGATGTATTCATACAAAATTTCTTTCAATTAAAATATTGATAATATAGAGGCATGATTTAGTAATAAACATCAATCCTAATATGATTACTACTTAAGAAAGTTATAAACCATATTATTTATCATTATTTATGACAATTATAAATTCCAGTAAAGTATTTGTTCACATTGTGCACTATTTTTTACAATGATGACACATATACAGGGTGGTCCAAAAGTCACCGGGCAGTCAGTCTTTAATTTTGAATAACTTTTGATAGAAGCAAGATAGAGAGCTGCGGCTTTCACCGTTCGAAAGAGAGTGTTACTGCATAGTTCCATGTATTAATCAACAATCTTGTCTGATGATCAATTAGTGAATCTTCGAAAAAACAGTGACAACTCTATGAAGATAGCATGAAAGTTCAAATCTAAGAAGTGCACTAGGCTCGCGTCCTTAAAATCCATTGTCATGCCTATAGCCAAAAATTTTATCTGGCTTTATTCAAAAGTTATAAATGCGACACTAGGCGATGAGGCTGTGGGCATGGATTATAAGTACGCGGGTCTAGTGCACTTCTTAGATTTGAACTTTCATGCTGTCTTTATAGAGCTGTCACTGTTTTTTCCAAGACTCATCAATTGATTATCAGACAAGGTCGTTGAGTAATACATGAAACTATGTAGTAACACTCTCTTCCGAACGGTGAAAGCTGCAGCTCTCTATCTCGCTTCTATCAAATGTTATTCAAAATTAAAGACTGAATGGCCGGTGACTTTTGGATCACCCTGTATATTTCAAAATTCGTTTAAAATTGAATGTTCGTAACTAGTCTAGATAAAAACAACAATTAAGTTTCATATTAAATAAGTTCTAGAAAACCTATTCATTTATAATGAATTTAATATAGATCGAAAATAATCGTTTATTTTCCTTAAAGACGTCAACAATAAAGAAATAAGCAAAGTACCTAAAATAAGACTTTGCCGATCATTGCTATACGATTATAGTTTTTAAAGAACTAAACATTATTGATCAAAACCAATTTTCAATTTGATAGAGGGCACTGGGAATCGAACATAGTTCTTTATATTAAATAAAAGCTAAGTGGGAAATTTCAACAAAAGCGGAAAATTTCAATCACGCTTGAAAATTCAGACTTACTCAATTTTTCTGTCATCAATCTACTGATCAACAATAAAAAATGAATTGATCAATCCCTTACCTAGCAAATGTTGTTTTTTATTTTCATGGCCGTTTTCTCCTTCATCACATCACAATTTCTCTATAATTTTTCGATGTCTAAAATACTCTGTAGAAGTTATATAAAAATTTTAGTCTTTTTTTTGTCAAAACATTTTTTTTTTATATCAATCCTTTCATTTTTCATTTGTATTTTCCAGATCTTTTTTCTACTTTTCCAGTCGACGAGAGATGGTCATACCAAGCAGTCAATTACCAACAGCAGGATCAACAGGAATACCAGCTAAATGGGATTCTCGGTATGCTGGTCATGTTCCACATGACACATCATATTATTCAAAATGTATTCTTGGCGGTATTCTTGCTTGTGGTCTTACCCATACAGCTATTTGTCCACTCGATGTTACAAAATGTAACATGCAAGTATGTGGCTTAAAAAAAATTATTTTTCATAGAGAATAATGGTAGTATATAAAATGAAAGTCTTTTCGAAATATATTTCGGAAAAGTCTAGTAATGAATAGTTGTTTTTCTAATGTTTTTAATTTTTGTCCTTGAAGGTAAAAACCATAAAAAAAATACAACACTCAATCATTTTCTCTGTTCTGTGTACATTATATAAGTGTGCTTGGTTTTTTTCTTTTTCATCGTAAACATTTCAATGACAAAAACAGTTAGACGACGATTTTTTCCTCAGCTGCAAACATGTGCAAATTTATGTTATAAATCTATCTATGAGTTTGTTATTCATATCTAATAATACATATAACATTTTGCTTATTTTTCTCTACAGGTCAATTCTGATAAATACAAAGGTTTAGTCAAAGGTCTTCGATTAATTGTCGCTGAAGAAGGTAGTCAAGCTGTATGGAAAGGTTGGTTACCGACACTTTTTGGCTATTCAGCACAAGGAGCATTCAAATATGGTCTTTATGAAATCTTCAAAGATCAATATGCTAATATGCTCGGTAAAGAAAATTTTGACAAATACAAAGGCCTTGTTTGGTGTGCAGCATCAGCATCAGCAGAATTTTTTGCTGATATTGCTTTATGTCCATTTGAGATGGTTAAAGTCAAAGTACAAACAGCACCAAAAGGTACATTTCCAATAGCTTTTGGTTCAGCTTGGTCACAAATGAATGCTCATCGAGCAGAAACTGGCTTTCCATATCGATCCCTTATACCATTATGGTCACGACAAATTCCTTATACAGTAGCAAAATTTTTCTTCTTCGAAAAAGTTAGTTTTTTTCTTAAATAATAATAGTTCAATTTTCATGAAAGAATATTGTAGATTGTACAATTATTTTATACATATGTATTTACAAAACCAAAAGATACATACTCAAAAACAACCCAACTCGGTGTTACATTTGCTTCTGGTTATACAGCTGGTGTTATTTGTGCTATTGTTTCACATCCTGCTGATTCAGTTGTTTCTCTTCTTGGTAAACCAGCTAATAAAGGCAAGAGTTTAGGACAAATTATTAATGAAACTGGATTTGTTAAACTTGCTACTAAGGTTTGTTTCTTTGAATTAAATTGAATACACATTTGATTACAATTTCATTTGAATAAATTTTCTAGGGTCTCGGTACACGTATTCTTATGATTGGTACATTGACTGGTCTTCAATGGTGGATTTATGATACATTCAAAACAGCTATGGGTATGGGAACAACTGGCGGTAAATAATTCAATGAACAATTTTGTCCAAACAAAATTCCTATGCAACGAGTAGAGAATGATAATCTAAATATTCTTTTTCTGATTCAGTTTCTTTTGTGTGAGCATTTACATTCCTTATTAAATGAATCAGGTTTGATTTGAATCTCCGTTTCTTTCTTCCTGTTATTGAGAGGGTGAACAAATTTTTATAAAGAATTTTATAATAGAAATTAATAAAAGAATAAATTTATCAAATAAACACAACATTGGTTAAAACAAACAGATGAAACTTGATATTGTTTTTCACAGTAATAAATATGATATCTGCAGAAACTGTATGGTTTATAAATAATCGCAATGACAACAAGTGAATGTACCGTAGGACAAAAATATCTATTTTTGAAACTATATTTAATCAAATGGTATTTCGTAACCTTTTGAGTTCAGACGACGCGAATGCGTGTCCTAGGATTTTAAACTATGAACCGACCAAATTCAAGCAGAAATATTGCTTATGTATGTTTGGAAGAATACATGAAATGATTATGCATTGTAGATTGTTTAAAATAGACTAACGTATTCTGCAACTATTTTGAATACTATATTTCATCATAAACTTTGAAATAACATTATTTTGGAGTTCTTACAGTTTACATTTTCTTTCGTTTTGAAAAATAATCTTCGACTGGGAGGGCGAATATAATAGTATCTACTAAATTATTGATTAGTTACTTTTGTATGAATACATCAACGAATTCTTGTCTGTTTATTTATACTGTTTTTTGTCTTTTTTTATTTCTGGCATCGTTGTTCTTTTCAATTAATTCCATCATAGCTGTTTTCTGATGAACTCGATGCTCAACTTATTTTGAATGATACGTATTCTGTCTAGTATACAAATATTCTGATACATCTTATATTTCAAATAGTAAACATTTTAAATTTTTTTTTCATGATATGAAAAGCACATCGTTTTTTATTTTTTATGTCGAGGAAAATGATGATGAGTTGTAGAGAGATCTCAAAACCGTACTAAGTAAAATCTATTTCTTTCTATTAAGAAATTTTATTTCTGATTTTGATATTCTATGGTGTAATACCATCTCATTTTTATATGTATTTGCGTTTCATTATTCACTATAACTTGTCTTATTTTCGAAAGAATCTTATGCTTAACAATTATTATCATTTAAAGATTGAAAGTAAAAACATCAAAAAAGTTCTTTTTATGTCGGATAATATAAAAGTTAATAGTTAGAATTCATTAACATTCGATCAATATGAAATGAAATCAATCGCTAACGAATCTTATTCTTTTTGTGTTTGGCAAATTGAGATAACATGTTTACATATTATTGATGTTATTGCTTTATGTCTCCATCATTATCTGTAATATGTTTACAAATAGATAGAGTGACACATCGAGATGAATTTTGATAATCATATTTCTTTTTACATTATTAAATATTGCCAATAACTTTCTAATACTTCACATAATGAAATCTTTTCAATGCTTTTATTTGTCCTTAAAAAAATTGTTATACTACATTACATATTTGATTTATTTTCTGATTCACATTGATATTAAACAGTCATCATAATTAATATTCTTTTATTCGGACTATTCTCAAAGACATTTGAAATAAACCAGGTAACTTCATTTATTCTCGGTATTAATATGCAATTAACTACAAAAGTTTTATTTCATATTATTTAGAATATATTGAAAAAAATAATTTCAAATTAATCAAATTAAATAACACATCAATATGAATAATGAAAATCAAACTTTAACTGATATTAAAATATCAGTATTAGTATTAGGTCGACCACTTGTTATTATTAATTCCATAGGAATCATTATTGGAACAATTTTTAGTATTTTGTGTATAATAAAATATTTCAAAAACTCTGATTTACGAACTCATTATACATATGTAGTAAGTAAAAATAAAATGATAAATTATTCTTAATAATTGAATTTAGTTTTATTTTATGTTAATCTATTGTTTACTTTCGTCAGTGATTCGATCACCTACTTTTTTAATCGGTCATTATTTAAATCTTTTTCAATATTCTCTTTCTCTTTGTGCAATATCAACTATTCATTATTTAACAGTAAATATTGGAATGGTTACATCATTGGCATATGCAAGTATTGAAAGACATTTTTTAATATTTCATAAAAATGGTTTATTAACATGGCAACGGCAATTATTACCAGTTACATGTATTTTAGTTTATTCGTATCTCATAGCAATACTTTTTACATTAATGCCCACATGTACACTTATACGATGTATTGGTTGTTACACAACAAGATTTCTTTATATGATTCCATGGCTTATGATAAGTTTTTTTATACCACAATTAGTAATGATTATTTCAACAATTTATTTATTATTTCGTTTATATCAACAAAGAACAATGTTTAATCGAAGACCCGAATGGTCTGCTCTACAAAAAATTGTTAAACAAATGAGTATTTATGTTATTTGGTCATGTCTTTGTTATTGTCCTGTATCATTTTACAATTTAAGTATAATTATTAATCCGTCTCGTTTTTCACCAGATCTTAAGACAGCTATGGATATTATTAATACAACTATTTTACAATCATATCCAATATTAACTTTTATTTCAATGTTGTTATTTACACGACGTCGACAAGCACAACAGAAAAGACAACCAAGTGTAAAATTGAATAATTTAACAACAATAATAACACCTCCAAGTGATCAAAATTCGTTAACTCTTAAGAAAATAGAAAAATAGCAATTCGATATCAAGTTATATTGACTAGCAAAATGAAACGTATATCTCTGTGTATTTGTCTATGTAAAAAGAACCATCGGTTGTTTGTATATTTCACTGTGTATTAAAATTCATTGCAGTGTTAAAAATTTTCTTAAGAAGAATTGTTATGGAAAAGAACGAACGAAATACCCGAAACATCAACAGAAAATAATCGACGATGAACTTGTCTATCTACATAACTTATCTAAATCTCTTATTCAGCATAATTCACTCATTTTTAATAGAGTTAAATATGAGAGAACGATAGTTATTTATGTATTAATATAAACTAGCTTTCTATAAGTATTGCTACTTCTAATATATGTATGATGTTCTTTTTCTGTGGACATTCTTTTTTCTATAGTATATGAATGTAAGGTGTGGAATCAGTGATAGACTTTTGAACTCCGTCTATCAAACTTAAATGAGAAAAATGATGTGTCGAAGATAATATTAGTCATTAAGAAAATTCATATTCTAAACAGTAGAATATAGTATAGTAATCGTGCCAACATGTTTACTATGTAAAGTTCGATTATTTTATAGATGAATTGAAGATGATATATTTATTCATGTGAAACCATCAATTATTGAAATATGCATTGCAGTATCATTAGTCGAAGACTAAATATGGAGCATCATATTGATCGCTATTCAATTATAAAACGATAGAAGTCAACCATGCATTTGGTATTGTTTTCCTAAAGTTTTATGAGCTTAAAAACAAAATTTTTCACACATTCGAAAAAGCCGAAATCTTTTTTTGTAAACTTATCAATGAGTTTTGATCAAAAATAAAACTCTTTTATTGAACAATGAAATCAAAGAATTAGAGAATGTTCTGAAAAAAAAATTACAAATTTGCCCCCACCAGGATTTGAACCTGGGGCCTTCGCTTTACAAGAGCGACGCTCTAGGCCACTGAGCTATGAGGGCTTAATGAACATGGCGCTACACCCAACGTAATTGTGAACGTTCATATATCAAAAAAATACGAGCTTAGTTCATCGAATACCCGCCAAAGATTTTTCAAAGCACGACATCTACAATGAGTAATTGTCATCTACGATAAAGAGGTAATCCTAATTTCTATTAGTCTTAGAAATATCATCTATTTAGCTGTTTAGTTATTTGAGAATATGATAGTTTTATCATTTGATACAACGAATTAGATTATTCGCTGCATTTTCATTCTAATTCTTGTCTGAACATTGTATGTACCTGCTTGTGTTGTTTGTTTTTCTAGTTTAATGTTCAATTGCCGATCCTTTTCCGCTTTAACTTATCATGAACCACGAAAGTTTTGGAACAGAACAGAGCAGTTTATATCCTGTTCTTTTTTCTAAATTATACAGTATTGGCACTAGTTTATTTTTGCTAGCTTTTTTTGTTGATTGGCATGATTTTACTAACCAGAAATAGTAGCTTCACATTCCGAGCTGACTTATAATTGTCATCGAAAGTCCAGCTTTTCATCGGAAACTATGTATGTTTTCATTTTTTAAATAGGCGGAAATCTTTCATTTTGTCCTGAAAGCTCTGTCAACGTTTGGAGCGTTGTACATCTATGAAAACACTTAGGTCTCAAAAAAGCGTAGCATATAAAATCCGATTTCAAAATTTATTCGTGAAACGGGCGCACTTTCTTTCTTCTACTGATATCACATACCTTACATCATTTCCGATATCATTCGGTTGATTAAATAATGACTTCAAATAAAGAAAAATGATATTAAACAGATCAAATCTTTTAAAGAAGCCAAAAACATTATTCTATATCCGTTGCAATCAATTTCTACTTGGAAATTTCAAAAATCTTAGTCTTTCGTTCTTGTTACTTTCGTAGTTGGAACACAATCGCCTGAAATAGATAATTACTACTATCAGAATCATAAGAGCGATTGAAATTTCACAGATTATGTCTATGTTGGACCATACTGATGAACTTTTTTTTCAAAAACCCTAGGTTATCAAATGATATTTTGAACAGATCAATTAACCCTTGGTTGAATTCTGTAATTGGGAACAACTGGTTTTTTACTGGTTAAGCTAAGAATTTCAACGGATCGGCTCGATCCGATTGAAAGAAACTCAATGTATTCCAAATCTGCACCACAACATAGATCAATGATTGTTACTCATACAAATGATTTATTGCAATCAGAAATTATATTATATAAGTACTGATTTCGTCATTATTAAATGTACTATCCTTTGATGGTTTGCTACTGAAGTTTATCGACACAGAATCAAGAAAGAATTTGAAGCTTAGAAAAGAGAAACTTCACATGCCATTGAAGATCTTCATCCCGACTATCACTATAAGTATAAGTAGGATATACGAGCATCGTTCAAACTCTTCAAAAAATGTCGGAATATGAATTTTTTACTTATATGTCGAAAAACTCCGGAAATAAGAAATTTTTCCTGAACGCATCACAAAAATACATTCGATTATTTGTAGAAAGAAGTTTCTTTGTGGTACTTGAAATATGGTGGAGAATTAAAATTTGATAAATCTCAATTATATGAGTCTCATAGTGTATTTTATACTATATATTCATGATGTGATGTTATTTTTACCAAATGATTGACATAATGGATTCTATGTTAATTTATATATACTCATTACACACATTACCAGGCAGATCCCTGTATGTGGATGAAGCGATGTGTATAATTTGAAGAATTACCTTTATTTTGATCTCATTTGAGAAGTGTTATACAAATTGTAATCTCATATGGCAAACAAATTTTCAAGTGTTGTGTTTCAGAGTTTTTACAAGCAAGCGATAATACAATTTTCTTGAATTTTTTTTACAGTTTTTATTTCCATTTACTGACGTTCATTCAACCCAATGCCGACCATTTTTAGATAGATTGTTTAATCTCAAGATTATTTCTTAATTTCATGTCAGTGAAAGTCAAAGAATGATTGTACATGTGATATTGAAAAAAAAGTATAATAAAAGTCGCATGAGAGATTCAATCAACGTCAAATTCGAAAAGGATAGGCTGTTTACTAATGTCGAATTTTTTTAAAAGTACTAACGGCCATTTTTTGAATAACTTTTCAATGGCTCAAGCTACAAAGGTCGGGTTTTCAACGTTAGAAAGAGCAATGCGGAGAACGTCGATTCGTAAAAAATCCATTAGGTTCAAGGGTCTTGTCGATAGTTGTTTTCAGACAGATATCTTTTTTGACGTCTAGTTTTATGAGTTTTCGTGACAAGTTAACATCAAATTAGACCAAAATGAAGCCCAAATCTTCCTGTATTTGTGCTAAAATTTTCAAACCTTTGCGTATTGTTCTTTGGTTTTTTTCCTTACGCTTTGATGTTAAAATATGAAGATTTTAGCACAAATACAGAAAGATTTGGGCTTCATTTCGGTCTAATTTGATGTTAACTTGTCACAAAAACTCATGAAAATAGACATAAAAAAACGTATCTGTCTGAAAACAACTATCGAAAAGACTCTTGAACCTAATGAATTTTGTACAGATCGACGTCTCCTGCATTGCTTTTTCTAACGGTGAAAACCTGACCTTTGTAGCTTGAGCCATTGAAAAGTTATTCAAAAAATGGTCGTTAGTACTTTTAAAAAAATCCGACATTAGAAATTCGCCAAATTCTGAAGTTCAAATAACCGGAGAAAAGTATCGTTCAACAACATTTTTGTTTAATGAGAGATGGTAGTAAAAATTGATCTTTCGAACCTTGTTTGTATGATATTTCGAGATGTATTTGAAATAAAATCGTGATTTTTGTTTTATAGTAGTGTTTAAGAATATAGTCGTAGAATATAATTGCAATTTGCTCATACACACTTCAAGAGCTAATATATGCAATGAGTAATAATCTTTTACAGTAAATTGAAAGATTTTCAAATGCTTTTTAAAGAATCTACATTTTATCTTTCTTTTTTCGTTATATTGATGTAAAGAGTCACTTATATCCTAAGAGAAAATGGCAAGAAATTTAACTCAAGTAACACTCTACTATATAAGATTTTGACTAAAGAATAGATTATATGTAGATTTGTAGAGAAAGAAATCTTCTGTCTAATTACTTGCATGTATGTTATCGAATTATGCTGTATATTCTCAGAAAAAATTAAATGAGAAAATCAGATTTACCTCGAATTTTCTGATGTAACAATAAAAATCATGTAGAAACAAGTGAAATCTAACCTGGGTTTGTGTGTATAAAAGAATCTTGGAATAAATAAAACATTTAATAGAAAATATATTCCTCGACAAACCCGCATGTATGCGATTATATAGTTAAAAAATTATTATGAAACTTACAGTCGTTTTGATTATCGATCAGTGTTGAAATATTTTTCATAATTGGTTTTCTATTAGCTCTGAAGGTAGATAAACATTGTAACAATTAAATGGCTAAACAAAAGGAAAAACATTCACTTCATAATAGGTTTATAAATAAAAAAAATTGACGAGTATCGAATTAATCAGTAGTCGTGGTCCCAAAGGACCGAATGTAATGCTTCAGGCTCATAACATAAGTTTTGACCACCGATCGCGGCTCGTCTCTTTCTTTACAATCAATACTCTATTTCAGTTGAATTAAGATGCATGTTGTGCAATTTTTTTTCTTTCTTGAATTATGCAATATCAGAGTAATGTTGTGAAAATCTAGTAGTGATACGATATAATGCTTGTTTGAGAACGTAGGTTTTTCAATTAAATTCGTTTCTATTGAGATGAGTGACATTGTACATCTTCAAATTATTCATTTGTGTTATCCACAAAAATGGAATAAGAATTATATCCACCTTTATCATCAAAGCTGGAGATATCAACGATTGATAATTGATCAATAATTTAATGCTTAATCTTATCATTTTCTAATTGATCTTACTATTTATATTTTATTTTTGGTATTTAAGTGTATAGGACTTAATTATAAATTCTTACATCTACTTTTGCTTTTTATAATTATCGATAAATGAATAAGACTTGTTCCTTATCAATTTGATAATGATGAAAGTCATTGCTATGAATATAGTATTTGATTCGAAATATGACCTCCATATACAATACGATTGTATTTGATTTACTAGTACAAAATAATAAATGCAGGGGTGTCCCGATCAGGGGGGGGGCGGCGGGAGAGTGACCCCCAATGTTGAAAAATTTTCTTTTTTTCCAACAAAATTTCAACATTTTTTCGTTTTTTTTTCTCACTAAATCTGAAAACAATCTCGACCCCATCCCAAATCAGGTCTCTTTTTAAAAAGGTTGTGAATCAACTTTCTAGATGATCGTTCCCTCTCCTCCCCCCCCCCCCTCAATCTTGGCGACCTCGGGACACCTCTGAATACATGGCTATCATTCATATGTGCCCTTGTATTCAGTGTGCATAACTAAATAGCTCTCAACTGTAAAGAAAGGGATATACAAGTACATTGTACCTTTCCGTACACTATTCATCAAAATGTAGTACTTATCAATATCTGATTAAAACAGATTAAAATGTTGTATTAGTGATTTAATATCGTCGTTTCGAAAGATCTATGTGAAGGTAAAAAGGTGTTTGATATGTATGTTTTTTTGACAATGAACTATCCATATGTATTTTCATGTATCAACTATGGGAATTAGTTGGTTTAATGACTTTATTAAAACGCTATCATTGCATAGAAACAAAAAACAAAGCTTCCATGTCATGAATTTATTTCCAAAGTAATTGATCGAATTTTTTTTATAAGAGAATTTACTTCATAGTTTAATTGAAACTAGGTATCAATCCTTCAACTGAAAGAAATAGTCCATCGAAAAAGATAACACAAAAAAAATCGAGGTAAATGTTTAGTTAATTTCTAATGTGCTGAAAGTAGTAGAAGGCATATCAAACTAAGTGTATGTCAGCAATTTTATGTGTTATCAATAATAAGACGTCACTATGAAATTTTCACTTTTTAAGATTGATTTTCAACATTAATATAATTTTTTCTATGAATTTCATTGTTTTAAGTAATTAAAAAAACGTACACACATGCAGTGTCGCCCTCTCCATCATATGTAATTATGTATGATTCGTGTTTGGTTGCTTGTGTATACACTTGACAACATATCATGCACCCTCGTTATTACGTTTTGTGTATCTTTCTTGCTCTATTTTATTCTTTCTTCGTCTTTCCAAGTTACTAAAATACATCTACATGTCGTAAACGGTCTACCACGTTTTTAAACATATATGCATTCGTATATTTTTTTTTCTTTCATTCTGTGATTTCTTTTATGTCAATTCATCAATGAATCGACAGTTTCTGTCATGTTGATCAAATTCAATTTTCGTTTGTCATATTTTTTTTTCTTTCTCTTATGATTATCCCCTGGAAATTCAGTACTTCTACAATGCACGAATACAGCCTTATCCGTATGCAATGTTGGGCATTTTGATGTCAAGCCGATTAGTACATGATCAAAGTAATTAGCGAATAAGGCGTATGTATTTCGTAGAAAAAATCAGAAACTCGATGACTTACGTATGAGTCATAGATTGTTTTCGTATCTTTCTGAATTCGTAAGATGGAGAATTATATTTATAGATCACACGTTAATAGTCTTTTCTCTTTCGTATATCTTTCTATTCTCATGTTATATCGAATAGACACAGCAAGGCCGAAATAAAAGTACGTAAATAAACGCCAGGCCTTTCTTTTTATTTGAAGACTGCACACGGATTGAAGCCATATAATATCAAGGAGGGTAACAAGTGAATATCCATCCTTTATCTTTTAATTTATTTGTAGGGGATTTTTTGCTATGCTGGAAATATTTTTTCTCAAGATATATCAGTTACAAAAATGAGTGAGAAGAAAAAAAACGAAAAGTAATTCCATTATAATACTGCAACAACAACATTAACTAATGGTTCAGACAAATTTACCTTCAGCAATGTTAATATTAAAAGTTTCAATAATGTTTTCTTTTTCTTTTGAAAAGGACGAATTCTTCTAGTTACATCAATATGTTGGTACTGTCGATAAAATAATGAAATTACCATTGTCTTGCATTTTCCTCATTACCCTGGTGCTCTCTGTCTTTCTTGTGAAGTTATATGCATATATATGCACTCGTTTTAGCCGTCCCACTTTATATAAGAATGTCAATAATCACACTACTACAGTTGACAAAAGAAATAAAGCCCTAGTAGATTGGAATAAAAAAAAATCTGCCAATAGAAATTACATGAATTTTTTTTTTTTGCCACCAACTTATTTTTTCTTTCCATAACTTACAACAATGTCTTTTCTCCTTGTTTTAACTCGTAAAATATAAGTTGAAAATAAAAAATAAGTATATACATTCTTCGAATTTTCTTTTTTCTTTTCTCAAGTACAAACCGATATTTTAAAAAATGAAAATAAAAAAAGTCGATGAATCATTACTTGGAAATTTTTTTAATAGTAAACCATGAGTAGAGTACATACTACTCATATGATTACACATATCATTCAAGATAAAAAATAAAAGCAAATAATAAATGCTTTTTTCTATCACTTTAAATGATGAGAGCGAAAAAGCCTTGTTCTTCTTTTACATAGGCAGTTTATTAAAAATGTATATCAACTTGCCCTATCTAATGAAACTAAACGTTAAGATAAAGGTATTTCGGTACTTTTGAAGTTATTTCTACAGTACTAGAATGAAATATTTTACATATTCTATTTTTAGATGAGAGAGATATGCTATTTTTTGCAAGTAAAATATTAAGAAAAATAAGTTGCAATGAGACTTTGATAATATCAGATACTTTTTCTATTTAATAGAAGTTAATAAAATATATAATATTCTTTTTCATTTAAAAATGGATTACTTTTTTTCTATTTACTTATTTTATTTTTCTTTATTATTCAAGTTTCAAAGAAGAAAACTTTGATTAACTCTTATTTATTACAATAAATAATTACACTATCATTTTTCGATGAATCATACATTCTAGTGATTATTTATATTGTTATAAATTATTTAAAATAATTAGTACTTCGTAATAATTATCGAGAAAAATTCAATGAAAAGAAATCAATGCTTTAAAACAGTTAAATCAAAAAAAAACGAAATAAGGCGCTCGTTCAATTATTTAAGTCAATCTTAGAAAAATCATCTCTACATATATTAAATTAAATTAATTCTCTTTAAAAAGAAAACAAAGAATTCTTAATCATTATATATTATAGATGTCTGACGAATTATCTTCTTATTCTTCACCTTGCGCCCAATTGAGTATAATTGTTGATTTAACAACTTCATCATTCGATTTTAAAACACTATATAATCATTTATCATCACAACCACCACCCAATAGTGATCATCATCATTGGTATTTTGGTGGTCTTCGTTCTTATACAATCCCATTTGAAGCTAATCATGATGAAATAACTATTAATCGTGTTATATCAAAATTAAAATTATTACAAAATCATTTATCTATATTACCACCATTTTGGATTTCGTATAAAAAATGTCAACCACCATCGCAACAACAACAGCATCAAATAAACCCATTAACAACAATAACACCCGAGATTATTCGTAAAAATGTTAAATTAGGAAAATTTTATGCAAATAATGGTTTTGATATTGAATATACAGGAGGTGCACTTGTTGCTATAGATAAATATATATGGGATATCCAAACACAAATAAAAGAATCATGGCGTTTAGTTTTTTATCATGATAAAATTGATATTGATTATGGTTGTAAAGAAAAAAAATTGCGGAAAACACTTAAAGCTGAAATGATGGATAGATGTGCTGTTATAATGACACAAACAGATGGGTTTACACTATTTATTAATATGAATGGAAATCCTATTGATTATGAAGCTGTAAATACAAATGTTTCTCTAAATACTAATGATGATGGTGAAAAGAAATTTGCCAATAAAAATTAAAAAAAAAAAAACTTTCTTTTTCACATTTAGAAATGAATCTTACATCACGTAGAATGACTGAACCAACTGTTTCATATATTCGTACTGCATCTCGAGAATCACAACCATTTTATTCAACTATTCGTCTTTCGATTTCACTTTCAAATCAACGTAATTTTAATATTAACAATGAAAATCATGGTGAACAATTACAACGTTTAAATTCATGTTATACACAATTTATTGAATTTTTTCATCGTAATCATATATATGATTGTTTTGGTATTATAATAAGTATACCATCAGCTATAGATTTTTCTTCAATAACATCATTATTTATGTTAAATGAAACAACATCATTTATTAAACAATATTGTTGGCAAATGTTAATGTCTATTGGATATCGTTTTCAACAACGTTTAACTACAGATTTTATTCAACAAATGAATTTAATTAATGACGATGATGAATTTTATCAGGTAATTTCTTAAATGAATAAGTAACTAAGAAAAAGAAGAGGATTTGTATTTATTGGTTAAACAAATCATTAAAATTGATTTAATGTCTTTTGAATTGCTATTCGATCGAATATGAATGAAAATGAGAAATTCTAAAGTATAATTATGAAATTGTATATGACAAGTCACAATTTTTCATTGTCACATGATTTTATTCATTTTCTAAACTTTTATTAGTATAAGAATGAGAAAGTTCATCTGTCATGTTTTGACATTCGAGTATATTCAAGGGTTGAAATCACGAACGACCGTCTTTAACAAAGAAATTAAGTACGTGATTAATAAAGCTCAGTTTTTCTCTTCATGTGAATAAAACACTTGTGTATTGACGTACGATTATCATATATCATTATAATATTAGTTTTAATTAACTTGTCTCTCAATGAAAAATAAATATTTAATTAAGTAAACTTTTGAAAATGAAATTTCAAAGTTTTTCATTCAAAAAATTTATCACATTTCTAAGATCTTAAGTTTTTATTTGTTTATCATTTATTTTTTTTTCTTTGTTTTGAAGAACTAAAGTAAATTTTGAAAAACCGTATTAGATATTATTATCATAGGTTTTATTATTTAGACATCACTTCATATATGGCGTCGTTCAAGTGAATATTATTTTATTGATTTACTTGGTGAATTACGTCGCTATCGAGAAAAAGCAGCTGCTTTAGCAGCATTTCCACCTTTATCATACGCATCAACAGTTACTAATAATCAACAAAATGGAATAAAAAAAGATGAAAATGAACAAGAACGTTGGAGTATTCATACACCACCACGTCATTATGCATATGTACCATCAGTGACATTAACACCAACAACAATATGTGTTAATCCATTTAAATTAGTTAAAACAAATCGAGTTTTACGTGAATCGAAATTTGGTGGAAATCTTATGTTTGCTCTTGTTGATGTTAAAGATGAAAATGGTACTATGGATTTATTTCCACATGATTGTATGTTGAAGAAAACATTCTTATTGACGAACAAATTTTTTTATTATATATTTTAAGATCGAGCTTTACGTTGGAAAACTGAAATGTTACTTGAATCAGGTTTTGATTTAGGCATAAAAGGTCGTACATATCGTTATTTACATCATTCACAATCACAATTAAAAGATAAACAATTTTGGTTTTATCATCATGATGATGAAACAAATTTTTCATTTGAAGAAGCATTTGCTTGGATGGGAGATTTTCAAGAAGAACGAATTGTTGCTAAACATGCTGCACGTATTGCACAATGTTTTACAAGTGCTGAAGCAACTATTCAAGTAAAAAAGCAATATTAGCTTGTTTTGTTTTTTTATTTAGTTTTTTTATTTTATATTATTCTTATAGATTCCATCAGAAAAAGTTCAATATATTGAGGATATTCGTTCGGATGATTATAAATATAATTTTACTGATGGTGTTGGAACAATGTCAACTATTATACGTGATAATGTAAGAAAATGATTTTGCTGCTAGTCTATGGTGTCGAAAGTCTTGCCAAAAAAAGAATATTGACTCATTTTTTGGTCACTTAAAGCTCATTGGTTAGGCTTGAAATCACTTAGTATTTTTGTGTTCCCAAATATGTGTTATTCAGAATTCCCTTGTGAGATTCGATTGGACAACTGTCAACAGATTGTTTTTAAATATTCCAAATAGTGGTGATTATATAGAATACTAGTGTGATCAATTTTATATTATGATTGAAATATATCAAATTCAAAATGCGAAACAATTTTTATTGGCTCCTCTTAAGGAGCAAAGCTTGATCTACAATATATGGTATTTATTTTTGCATGACAGATTTTAAAACTTATACTTTTAAACGTAATCTTTGAAATAGCAAATTTAAGACTAACGCCGATTTCTATAGCAACTAGCTCTCTAGTAGAAATTCATCGATAAGATTTCGATTATTGTAATATCTTATTTTGTATAGAATTCAGTGCTCTAGAACAATGTTGAGGTGAAGCTGTTTCAAGATACAAACTATGTAAACTAGAAACTGCACCAGACATGGTATTTTGCTATATGTAGATACTTTTTTTTTTGTTTTTTTTACAAAATTCACTAATAGTTGCTCAATCTTATTTGAGAAAGAAAACCTAAATATATATTAGAAAAGAGCGAAAAAATTGTATTCTGACTAACTATGTCTGACCATAACTTATTATCTTTTACTGATTGAAACATGAGTGAATATTTTGTGCCAAGATTTTCACGCTATAAGTTATTTGAAATACTCATTAGACATAAATCAACTTGAAAGCTTCCCATCATTCTATTGATTAATGAAGCGTAACATTGTATTGACCTTCTATGAGTCCTTCTCATTTTATGATGTCATAGTAAAAGTTTAATATATTCACTTTTTACATACTACAGTACTCGATATCATATATGACATAGAGATAGATAAGATAAGAATAAAACGAAATTATTCGAAAGAAAACTCAAGTATGTTACATGAGTAAGATGCCCGCAATGCAACTTTTTTGCCGTTTTTTTGTCGTAGTTGAATAGAACTCGTCGAATTATCTTTAAAAATATTATTTTTAACATATTCAAGCGATATGTTTCTAGTGAAACTCAGGAAAATTAAATTTTTAAAAAGAACCATGAAAGTCAATAAAAATTAGTATACGTCAAAAGAATTGAGTCTTGATACTCTCAATATTTATCGATATAGTTTTTTGATTTTTCTCGTCATATGTTCAGAGAAAAAAATTATACATACCTTTTGAAATATATTACTTGATTGTTGAGAAAATCGACTTTTTCGATATAATAGCAAATATTCATAAATACGGATTTGTATTCAAACATTTCGAATATTAGTACTTACGTTCTAAATAATACAAATATCATATTCAGGATCAGCCTGAAGATTGGAGTTGAATAGTTTAGTCAATATTTGAAACAAATTTTCGTTCAAGGTCGACCTTATAGATCAGATTATTTGAAAATAAGAATAATGAGTGAATGTGATAACTAAAACTGGACAACAAGACCGACTTTGACTTCGATGGAGTCGAAGTTGAAGTCAAGTTCGGAGCTACATGAGTAATAAAAAAAACAAATATTTTTACTCATTAGTAGTAACAACTTTTTTCTTTATATGTCAAGTAATGAACAAAAATACGATACTTTATAAAGTCATGATTAACTTTCAAAAAGAAACATCAAAGAAACATTCGCATGATTAAATGGCACAAAAAGAACTAAATATACCAGTCAAAAAGATTTTCAAAGCTTGTCAAACTCGAGTTCGGAGTCAAAAGATTTGATTTGTCAGAGCTCTAGTGTACTTCGAATCTGGCTAATCGCATTTCGTATTCAACTGTTCGATGCTGAATGTTCCCGTGCTTTTTGTTCTAGTTCTTAAAAATATCGTTTGAATATGTCAAAATAACAACATGCTTAGAGATAATTGAACGAGTTTTCTTCAACTATGACAATACCTCCTTTCAAAAAAAAACATTATCAAGAATAATTCTTTTTATTTTTCTTTCTGATACAGATTAATCCATATCGACAATTTTCAGCTATTCAAATTCGTTATGGTGGATGTAAAGGTGTTATATCTGTTAATCCTGATTTAGATAATTCACCTCATCAATTACGTATTCGTAAATCAATGAGAAAATTTCAATGTTCACATGATATACTTGAATTATGTCGCATTTCTAAACCACGTAAAATTATTATTTTTTTAAATATGTTGTCATAAATTTATTATTTTATTCTTGTTTTTCTTAGGTCCACTTTATTTAAATCGACAAATAATTGTTTTACTTTCACATCGTACTATTGATGATCGTACATTTCTTCTATTACAAAATCAACATCAACAAACATTAGCAGAATCACTTGTTTATCCAACGCGTGCATATGAATTGTTAGCAGAAAAAATTAATCGAAGTTTATTTCCACTTCGTACATTAATTAATGATGCACACTTAAATTTAATTCAAGAATCTTTTTTTCGTCAATTAATAATCACAACAAGTAAATTTGAATTAGCACAAATGCGTGAACGTACACGTTTAAAATTACCGAGAAATTCAGCTAGAAATATGATTGGTATTGTTGATGAATATGGAGTTTTAGAATATGGACAAGGTATAAAATTAAAATAAATTAATTCGAAAATAAACCAATATTTTAAAAAAATTTCTTTTTTCTTAGTTTTTATTCAATATACAGAATTACATGGAGATTTATTAGATGATGAATTAGGCTGCAATAATGATTCATCGGTAACACCACAACCAGACAAAACTATTATACTTGAACAACAAGTTGTTGTTACAAAAAACCCATGTCATCATCCAGGTGATATTCGAATATTTTCAGCTATTGATGTACCTCGATTAAGACACTTAAAAGATGTGATTGTTTTTCCACAACGCGGAAAACGACCCCATCCAAATGAAATATCTGGTTCTGATCTGGATGGTATATATAAATATTTTTCGTTTAATTGAAATAAAAAAAATTAATTATTTTTTTAATTAGGTGATGAATATGCTGTTATATGGCATCCAGCATTTATTCCCAAAACACCAAATGATATACCATATGATTATGATTCTCAAACACCTATGTTACGTGTTGTTGATCGTCCTGTTAGTCGAGCAGATATTCAAGCAACTGTATTAGATATTAGTGAACAATCATGTGTGGGAAAATTATGTTCACTTCATTTGGCTAATATGGATCTTCATGGTGTTGCACATTCAAAAACATTAGCTATTGCTGGATATATTTCAGAAGAATTAGATGCACCAAAAACGGGACAACATCCATTAACACCTAAACAAATTCTTCAATTGCAATCTGAATTAGGAAATGAACGTCCAGATTATTTTGATAAACCTTATTATAAACTATATCCATCCAAACATGTACTTGGTAGGTTAAATAAAAGAATTCTTTGTTTTTTTCTTGAGAATCATCTTATTAAGAGAGCAAAATTGGATCTATTTGTATTGAGTTAAGTTATCTGATTATCTGAAGAAAGACAATGTTCTGATTACAGATATGTAGGATCAGTTTTGATTCCGATCTCGATTCACGCAACCGAATAAAGATCAGAGCAAAGCAGAACGAAACATTGCAGTTAAATCATTGAATAGCATTATTCAACCATGATAGCTAAATACTTCTTTCACTTTTCTTAGCATAAAATGATGATAAATCCTAAATAATCAAAGACGAAACTCAAACTTCCAAAATGTTTGGATTTGAGTTTCAATGTTGCACATGTCTAGTCCTGAGTCAATAGAGATGAAGACTTTTTTCGTTTTAACAAAAGTTAGCTTTGGTTCTCATCTATCTACAATATGCAATGAATGTCTTGGCTTGTCGTAGTCTTTGAAAGAAAACTATTTTACGATTCAGCATTACTTTTTGAAGTTTGAGTTTCTCTTTCAACACTCACTATTGAAGAACTAAAGTGTATTCATTCTAACGTACCTTCTATCGATAATGTCCGTCATAAACATGTAATAATATCACAAATAAAATCTACGAGAGTATATTCATAGGTTAAATATGATCAAGAAGACTTCACACGCACTTGAACACAAAGTCATTTTATTTATTTCACATAAATACTTGCAAGCTAAATAAATGGCATATTTCATGTCATCCGACGAAACTATGTTGTCTCATCTCGATATCTTTCTTGCGCTTGCAAGTTATTCAAGAGTTAAGAAACTTAAAAAATCGTTCAGAATTCTTTACGCTAATCTTCGAAAAGTCAGATGTATCATTAGTTTGAGTGAATCTTTTTATAAATTAAATTTATTCAAATAAATCCATGAGGTAACATAAATAATAATGACATTCGTCCACTATTGTGTAATTTTTCATGTCATCAATTGATGTCTAATAAATGAACGTATAAAACGAACATTGTATAAAATCACATGAAAAGTAACCGAATGAATAACACAGATATGCAAGAGATTTCCCTATTCTATCCTGCAGAATAGAGTAAGATTAGGGTTAGAGAATTTCTCTCAGTCAGAGTACAAGATATGAAAAAAAAGCTTATCCTACACAGTTCTATCGTCTAATAACTAGATAAGCGAAACAATAAAAACTGAATTATGAAAATAAGAAATACATAACTATTTAAAATATTCTGTAGGTTGTCTTTACAAACAAAAATATACTTATCTAGAGAATCTTTTGTAACAAACAATTTTTTGTTACTATCTTAATAATATTTCATATATATTTAGGTCAATTATTTCGTTCATGTCTTCGTTTTGAACCAAATTGGATATCAATTCAAACTCCACCAACAACAATATGTTCATCACCTGTTGATCCATTATTAGTTCATGATTTACATAATGAATATACAACATCTGTTGAAGAATTAGCACGTATCTATCGTGAAGCTATTATGGATATAATGTATGTATATCGTTTTTCATCGGATGTTGATTTACTTTGTCGATTTGATTCGTCATCATTACAACATAAAACACCATTAAGTAAACAACAAACTGATTCAGCTTGCCTTGTTGCTGATTCAGCACAAGTTGAATTAAAACAATTAATACGTCGTATACGTCGTTTATTCTATCATGAATTTCGTTTTTGTGATAAAACACATTCAAATCGGTGTCATACCAATTGTATACAATGTGCAGATAAAAAAATGGCTAAAGCAAGTGCACTTTATATATTATGTTATACAGATACACGTCATGCACGACGTATGTTAAGTTTACCATGGTTATTTTCATCATTATTAATTGAAACAAGAAAATTAAATATAAGAAAACAAACAAAATTGTGTAAATTTAATACTTATTAATTTTTTGAATTCAAAATTTATATATCTATTTTTTATAGTATCACCTAAACTTGTTGCTCAAATGCTTGAAATTCAACCATATCGTTTAATTGGTCAATCATTACGTCGTGCATTACAATATTTATTTGATCAATCAAAATCATTTTGTTTTCATCATATATATTCACATGAAAAATCAAATATAATAACTGTTTCACTTGGACCAACATCAACAGCTAAACGTCTTTTATTAAAACGTCAGATATTATTAAATGATTATTTTATTTTAGAAATTCTTCATCATTATATGTATGAATCATTATCGAAAATACGTTCACCAATTACAGCATCAAAACCATTACTTGTTGACTCAGTTTGGCAACATATATTAACACGTTTTATTCTTGGTGAATGTTCACCATTAGTACTTATAACAACAAATTCAAATACAAATTCAATGATTAAAGATTGTCAACATTGGTCTGATGAACAAGCATGTAAAACATTACAACGGTTATTTGAAATAAGTGTTCAATGTGCTGAACATGGACCTGATTCAATTGATTATGCACATGCTAATGAATATTTAGTCTCAGCACTTCAACAAATGGCTACAACTGGTTCGTTATATTCGACTTAAGAAAAAAAAAAGCAAAAACATAAAACATTTTGCTTTCAAAACCCAGTGATCTGCATATATATACATATATATTTATCTTTTCTATTGACACCAACTACTGATATAGAACGAGAAGTCAGTTTCTGCTGTGATGAGTTTTCAAGCGTTTTTCTTTTTTTTTTCTTTTTTCTTTTTGCTGCTATTTCTGGCACTTACATTTTTAGAAATGTGTGTGTCTTTCTTTTTTTCTTTTTGCCTAGAAAAGTTGTGAAACATGCTCTAAAAAAAAGTAGACTTTAGCCTAAAAAAAAATAAATATATTTGAAAAACAAACAAAGCATTATTTCTATTATCAAATATGATAAATAAGTTCAATATATATCTTTACAATCAAGTATGTAAAGCAAAATACATTCTAAAATATCCTTTCAATAACGTACTCGAGTTTTCGTCCTTGTAAAAAGTGTCTTCGAGAAATGATTCCTCATTTGAAATTCGACAAATATTTAATTAGTTCTGTGAAGAATTCATTTCGTATTAAAATAAATCCAATAGGAACATAAGAAAATTTTTATTAATATACAATTAGTTGTTTTTATGTCATATTTCATAAATAATCACAATAAAAACCTTTCAATTTAATAGAATCGCACGACATAATGATGAAGGGATGTATGTAAGTGAAGACGAGACCTCTTTTCTAGCCACAGCCCGCAATAACACCCACCATCAGTATCGACATCCGACACCAACACTCACGCCAAAATCCATACTCTATTATCATCAACTGTTACCTATGTTTTACTGAAAGAACATTTTGATAGTGAAAAACATTTTCTCAATGGATCATAGAACTATGGACTATTTTTCAGAGACATTTTCAACATGGATATTTTATTAATGAGGAAATGTCGGCCATATTTTTGAAAGCATACTTTATAAAGAAGATTTTAATCTGCTACCTGTAAAGCTTCGTAAGTAAAAACGAAAGAAAAAAGTTGCGTTACATCGTTAATTGATATTTGATATCAAAGCATTGGTACAAATCTCGATCAATAAGTATCGATATACATACAAGAAATTTTCTTCTTTTTAAATGTGCATACAACTTTACTTTGCTGCATATTCAAAAATCAAAGTATGCCAGTAAAAAGAAAAAGTATTCATAAAATATCTTAGAATTTAATTTGTATCTAATTGAAAACCCACATCATATTATGATAATTTTTAATTCGAAAAGAAAATATCATGAAAACTATGAATAGTTTTTAAAGAGTATATAGTATAATGGTAAAAAAATTGTCCATAGTTGTCTTATTATTGTAATCTATCGAAATATATTATAAGATAGAAAAAGAAAAAAAACAACACTTGAAAAACGATAATATTCGTATGATATTATAATATCATAGGTAAATAGGTTTCGTTTATTTCTCATAGTTTTAAGACTTAATTTAGGATGATTCCAATTCTAATTGATATTATTTTCAGAAAGATTATTTCAATAATAAATTTGAAAAATAATCAAATAAATATCATTTGAATCCCTATTTTGATTATTATAGGTAGAGAAAAAAAATTTCATATTAATAAGAAAGAAACGTTTCGTATCGATAGGCGCCCTATGTAAATAACCTCTTTTCATAAAACTATGTGTTTTTCGTTCGTATAAATAACAATTAATTGATTCTCAAGCTATACATTACCAGATGGTTAGAAATATGTGTGTCTGAAATTTAGCGAACTATTTACATAAACACAATGATCAATACAAGTCCAATAATTAATGTTATACATGCCAAAAAGTTTATCTGAATAATCATCCAAACTTTCTAGTGATTAATATTCATTTGTGTTTTTTATCCATGTTTTTCATCTGTTTATTTTTCATCCTCAGTCATTCATCATGAGCTACTCATTCATCAAAAAAATTCTGCTGGCTCATCAGATATAATTTGATCAGAGCCGTCTATATTGAATTTCATCGAAAGTACAAGCTGAAGGGAAAAAAAATAATTATATATGTTTACTAATAACTATTCTACAAATAACTATTAAGAATCTCACAAAAGAAATATGCAGCTAAATACGACACATAATATAGATAAAGATATAATAACAAATAGTATTTCACAAGAATAACCTGACTAGACAAAAATAGATATTATCGGTTTTTTTTATTGACATATTTATTGACGAATAAGTTTTTCTTTATATATAAACATTTAAATTACTAACTACATGGCTATGAAAATGAGTATATGAAGAGTTCAAGAAATAATTGTAATGATAAATAAATTTATGATTATTCTTCCTCCTTGTCTTCGTCTTCATCTTCGTCATGTTCATCATCTTTGTGTGATGGTTGCTTGGATCCACCTGCGTCTGTCTTGGTTAACATCCATAATTTACGACTACCACTTGTTGATTGACTTGTTACACTAAAACCAGCTTTTTTAAGTGTTTCAAGAATATGTGCTACTGGATCAGTACATTGAACACCTTTTTCATGATCGCATAATTTTTCATTTGAACATGAGTCTTGTAAAATTCGTATTATTTCTGGTTGGACACGATAATTTTGAACACCAGTACTATGAACTAATGTTGGTCCTGATTTTTCTTCTGCTGCTTCACATGAAACTGTTAACGTAGTATTCATTGCCAAAGCCATGTTTCTTATATGTTAATAGTACCAACTATTCGAGAAAAAGAAAAAGGTAAAATTATGTGACTTAGTAAACAGCTTGCTTTCTACCTATATATATATATATATGATGAAGGAGACCTTGAAAATAAGTATGCGTTGTAGTATGTGAGTTGAATATATATGTGTGTTTGTGAGAGCGAGAACGACAAATCACACCATCTGTCTAGTATATGGGATCAACAAAAAAAAAAGAAAAAAAAATGAGAATAAGGAATGCAAAAAACAAGATGAGAAAACGGAATGTAAAAAACAAGACGAGAAAACGGAGTGCAGAAAAAAAGCGAAAGAATAGGAAAAAAAACATGACATTCTTAATTATATAACTGAATGAATAATCATTACATGAATAAGAAAAAAAGACTTTTTCTTTACTCGATAGTTTGATGAATTGAATCTTGACATTCCAAAATCAATCCAAAAACGTTGTGACCATCTAGTTTGTGCTCATATAAAATCCTATAGAGATCTACTCGAGAATTGAATGACATAGAAGTTGAATCAATTCTACTTTCAACGATAAATAAAAATGACCAAGAACCAATAAAGAGAGATTAACAATATTTTTCTTTAACATTCACCTTTTGTCGACAATTTTATACTTCAATATAAATTGAGCACATCACATGTTGATTTTTTAGAATAATAGAAATACTTGCATGAGAATACTGATGGAAAACTGTTCTAAAATGATGTCTAATAAATAATCAACAAGAAAAATCACAAGATTTTATCATTCTATGTTAAATAATCAATTTTTAACACATTGACATAAAAAAAATGATAAAAATATACTAAATTATATTTTTTTTATCAATTAAAAATATTTTTTTATTCGTAATCAAGCGTAACATTAGATATTATGTTTTCTGTTTGTTTATGGATGATTGGGTCGTTAAATTAATAAATTGTTTCAGTAAATATATTTTTAGAACAATAACTGTACCATTTTCTTCCTCGTCTTTATGTATATCATCATTTGAAATCATTCAAGCAATTGCTTTTGCATATAAAAAATGCATTTGTCATTTCATTACTTTAAGAAAACTTCATTCTCAAATAAAGGAAATATCTTATTCTAATAAATCCATTAGAGAAATTTTTTTATTACTTTTCAGTAAGAGTCCAATTTAATGGAAAATCGTCGATAGTAAATGCCATAATACTTGTCCATTGTTGTTAACTTTCAAAAGTATGATTTTTTGATGCAGTATTTGGATGATATTGAGACAAGAAAAAAAATCTTTCATGTTCTTCTATTATGAATTCATTTATTTCTGAATCATTTAGATTATTATATTCAATGCATGTAGACTTCTTCAACGACAACCACTTAATATAATTCGACTATCAATTGATGATAATATTCTTTTTCATTATGTGCTGATAAACCAAATGACTAAAAAAGAATATTTTCTTTTCCAATGGATTTTTTGAACGATTACATTGGCTACTTGTTGAAAATCATTCTTTTTCTAATTTTCAAAAATGATAATTTTAGAATTTTCTACTCAAATATACTTTGAATAATGAAATTAATTCTCAATTGATCAAGACAATATTTTAATAAACTGTAAAAAAAAGTTTTGATATTCACATAGTACTTGCTTGATAGATAAAAAAAACCTTCAATAAATCTATATGAATGTACTATTTGTTGACATTTTTCATAATTTCACAATTCAAGATTATCTAATAATATTTTTGATCTCTGGTGTTTATTTCAATCATCTTTAACTAACTCATAAGATTTGACTAAAATTTCTCATTCTTGTTTATCCGAAAGTAAAGCAATATTACCATGCATTAAATTTAGTTAACAATCAATCTTATTCTCATTGACAAGCATCATCATCATCATAACTAAAATCTTGGACATAACAATCTGAATAATCATAACTTGACTAAATAAAACCACCACTACGAGCTGATGCACCAAAATGTGGACGAATATTTTTTTTTCAAGTAAAAGTATACATGAAAAATTTTCAATAGGATACAATTTAGGTAATCAATACATGCATCTTATACCTAATAATCAGTATCAATAATAGTAAAGGGTGTTCCATAACAACTGATGATAAATTATCGACGACATTTTGCATACTTTTTCTTGACGTATAAGCTTGAAATTTTTTTATTTCTATATCTAACTAACGTCTCTAATTTTCCAAAGTTTCAGTTCTATATGTAAAATGAGTGCTGAAATGAATAGACAAGATTAATAGACATGAACTATTTTACTAGACTTTTGTAATATTTTTACTATGTAGTCAATCACTATAGAGCAACTAAGGATTATTATAACAATGCAGAAATGCATTTTTATCTACAATCTTTTGAATTTAACAACAAATTTGATGTTAAACGCCCACCATTTACGTAGGAAAACAGAAAAGACTAATTGGTTTGTATTGAATTTAAATGGACTCAAAATAATATGGAGTATTGGTCGTACAATTTCTACCACAATTATTGAATAACCATATAGAGTCAGTAGATAGCAATGCTGAATTTGCTAATGTATGAACAACTGAAATTGAATGAATCTTACTGAATGAAAAATTGCGTAGAAGAATGTTCGAGACATCGTTGCAATTAGAAAAAAGAAAATACAAAAGAATGAAAGAAATATTTCGAAAGAAAAATGTATAAAAATGATAGACTTAAATATCTAACTAAATACAATTGGTGAAAAAAAAACAATGACGAGCCTGCCAATACACATAGAGCTTTATTATAATCTACATTTGTGAGAAAGAGTCTGTTTTTTAAAATGTTTGTCATCAGGTGATTACAAATATCATTAATCAAAAAATAACGGTGATACAATATCTAGTAGGAAAAATCATATACTTCATCTTTATTTTTGCATTTCAGCTCTGGTGTTAGCTAGAGAGTTGGAACTTTGGGAAGCTAAAGATTATGATTAGATAGACATGTGCTAAAAATTTCAAACTCCTACGTTAGGAAACAAGATGAAAAATATCATTAACAATTTGTTCACAGTTATTATGGAACCACCTTTAATAATAATAGCATCATATTTATTATTGAATAGATTTGAATGTCAAACAATCGATTGAGTCATGCTTGATGAAATAAAAAATCCATCACTTGATGTAATTGCAAATAGTTTAGCCTGTCAGAGATCAATCAGAAAAGTAAAACAGACATGTTATGCTTAGTATTATAGATCTATTTTTGATCTGATATTAGATATTAATCATAGTTTTGTTTTTAGAAAGCAGAACTAAAAATATGAACTAATAATGTCAGAGAATAGCCTAAAACAACAAGGATATTAAAAAATTTTCTCTACCAGAATAGATGTGTCATCAATAAGACCATATGGCCGAAATTACCTATATGTCAGTCAAATTTAGTTTACACTTTAATATAAACTTGTTTTTTTTCTAATCCATGTTAATATTACACATGAAACGAGAAATCTATATTTATATTGCCTAATTCATTTTTTTGGTAATGTGATTTAACTTTATCTAAAAATAGTTTCGTGTCTACTCGATATGCATGCAGCACATAAGGACAAAACTGAGTTACGCTATTTTTTTAATGACTTCACAAGTGCATTCATCCCACATATATATATATTTTAAATAGAGCAATAATAAAAAGAAACAAATAGTGCTGATAAAGTATCATTGATAAAGACAGTTATGACATTACAGAAATAAAGTTCTACAATCTTCAAAAAAAAAAGAGAAAATTTAAAAGAGTTATGACATGTAGATTTTAGAAAAAGAAAAAATATACAACGCATGAAATGAAATAGGAATATATTAATTTGTTCGTGTTCATTTTTATCACAAACTATGTTGTCTTGTAAAGTTTATTTTTCTAACAAACATCACAGACATACAGACAACTTAGTCTTTAATTGCAATAGTGCTTGACTGAATGAAAAAAACATTTGATCATAACTTTAATTCTGATTTTGTAATATTTCTAATGAACGTTTATCTAGAAAACTTTTTGAATTTGTTGTTAACATAAATAAATTAATAATAACATTAATAATAGATACAATTATAATAATAATAAGTGCATAATTATTATTTCGTCCTAGTTCGATTTGTTTATGAGGATTTCTTATATCACCTTTAGCAATAATATACAGAATAAAAATTAAACCAATTTGCAATAATATCGATATACAAACAAGTATAAGAGATGCTATCCATATGCCATCATGTTGTTTTTGTAATATTAACATTCGTAAGTGCATAGCATTACTCACTAATGAAATTTTTTATTTTCTAATATTATAAATTTTTTATTTTAAAATTTTACTTACTAAGCAAAGCGATTATCATGACAAGATGACCTACCAAAAATTAATAAAATTTTTTATTGTAAATAACAAAAAAAAACAAATTTAAATAAATTTACCGATTGTCTTTTTTGTTGCATAACGATTATAGTTGTATGTAAGATCATTCTATGAAGAAAAAAATCATGTAAACAAATGAATAAATAAGATTAAGCTTTTCATTCGAAACTTTTTGACATTTAATATAAGAAACAACAATCAAAATATTGATGTAGACAAAGCGATAGGATTGTTCAATAATAATAATTTATTGTGTAAATGTCATATGTACACTTTCCCATTAGTCAACAAATCATGCTTTATACACTCGAGATAACAAAAAAAAAATAAATGACTCAACAACTTAATAAACCATCAGAGACTGTACATGCACATGTTTGCCAATAGCCTAGATCAATTCTTAACGTGGGAAAAAAGGTACTTGAGCGCATGCTATGTCAGTATATATAATATATATATATATATATATGAATGAATAAGATGATTGATAAGTATCATAAAATAGAAAATACTATCAATTGGACATTCGATTTTTCTCATACTCTTTCAATTATTGTATAAAATTGGTCTATGCAAATATTTACTTATCATTCAATAAGAATAAACATTATTTTTTCTACTTCTATTTACTTAACACAAATAATACGTTCATTCTTCTGCATAATGTATGATTGACAACAATCACATACTAGATTTTACAAGTGGTATGTGTGTAAAAGAGACAAGGAGAAAGAAACATTTTCATTATTAAAAAGAAGAAGAAAAGCATTGAACAGGTTTATCAAGGTTAATAATAATTACAATAGTTATATTCACATAAGACTAGCAATCAAATAGTAGAATCACGCCTTCAGTCATGTAACTAAATCTATCAACACATATTATAGTGTACCATTCAAATGAAAATTCTCAAAAATAACTATATATAATTATATGAAAACTTACGTTTGTATCACCAGTATTTCTCTCATTATCATCCTAAGAAAAAAAAGCAGAACCAATAAGATGGTTTTGCTTAATAGCAAAAAGTATAAATTATATGTTACAATTGGTACATAATCAAGTTATCAAGAACATTTCTATTATGATTTTAATATTTACCATTCTTAATCTAACGTTGGCAGGTGAATGAGATGGTGGTTCATCGAAACGTTTTGGTGGTTCAGGTGGTAAAAGAGTTTCTTGTTGTGTATATCGATCAAATTCAGATCGAGTGGGTGGTATTGGACGAATATTATCAACTTCTGGATACATAGGTGGTGCAGATGGTTCTTGATGGTAACCACGTGATGCCATGTTTTGTGAATTGTATATGCCTATGAAGATAAAAAAGAAATGATTGAGCCCATCATAATATTCATAACACAGGTTTGGGAAAAAACCAATCGATTGAAAATGTCTAATGATGAATAACGCAAACAACGCGTCATTTATTTTCTTATTCTTTCTTGTTCATGTTTTTTCTATTTTTTTAACCTCTTTCTTTCTCTCTCTCTCTACTTTTCTGTCTCTTGCATGAGTGTGAATAATGTGCATGCCAAGGCTATCTTATGGTATGTAGTCATATCAAATGCCTCTTTTTTTTCCTCTGAAGCAAATCAAAACAATCAATCTATTGCGATGAGAAAAAAATCGAGTCATGTTACTCACGAGAGAGTCGTATTTGATGACAATATGTATTGAATGATTGAAAAACAATGTTTATCAAAAGTAAGAGTAAGTTTTTTTATAATACAAATGTGAGAAAAACGAAAATACGGGGCGAAAAAAAGAGAAAGAAACATGGATTCATGTGCAGACAACGATGACAGATGTTGAGCAAAAAAAGAGAGAAGACGAGAGAATGACTAAAAAGAGAAAAGAAAGAACGCTTTTGTTACGGATAGAGACGTCAATGGTAGCGGATAAATCTTTTTCTCTCTCTTACACTCTTCATTTCTTTACGACGACAAACAGTAGCTTTGCTTAGTATTGAATTTTTTTCAAGCACGTCAACAGACTTTTCTTTTCATCGTTTTCTTTGGTCGTTGTTTATGTGGATGTACGTCTACATATTATCTTCAACATTCGAGTATAAACAAGATACATAGTTGATCATATAACGTCATAGACCATGTCTAATTAACCGATGGTATTATCGGAAAATAAAGGTCACTTCATGAAAGAAAAGATAAATAATTGAGACCAAAAAAAATCAGTAACACATTTATTTGTCTAGAAGACAAACAAAGTTCTCATATGACGCCTAAATCGATGATTCACTTGCTTGTAACGAATGTAGATTCATATTATGTGTCTTTGTCAATCGTCATCGTGAAGATATAATCGAATTGAATGATTATTTTTCTTTCTTAGAATGCTTCTTTTTATCGTAAAAACTTTTAACAAAAAAACAAATCATATTCCAAAAATATACGAAATTTACATCAGTTCACACAGTTTCTAATGCATATTCCGCGAAGATAATAATTATGATTGAAATTATCGAGATTTTTATAAATGACAGCAACTCCTACAATTGGTAAAAGATGATTTTCTTGCCTGTCAATCTTAGAACTTTGTTAATCAATCAATATTTATATTGAACATTCCCTGAAGAATTTCTGTCGAAAGCAAATTTGATTTTGTTCCATCTTGTAAATCAACTAACCGTCATTTGAATAGAGAAGATAAAAAAAAAACTTTGTGAACCATAATAGAAAAAAGTGAATTGTTCAATATAAGAATGAGTTTTCCATAAATTAATAAGAAAAACCAGCACACGATTATAATTAAATTGCTCAATTCTTCTCAGATATTATTCCTTTGAAAATCGAAAGTTTGAAAAAAATAACTTATTCTTTATTTCTTAATAATTTTATGTAGAATGAGTAAGATCAGTTCTACTATATTTATCAAGCATTTATATACACAATAAAATCGATATCATATTATTATGAAAGATTTGACATCAACGATTAAATAAAACAGAAATCTGAAAAAAAAAGTTAAAAGAAGCAAATAATACATCTATTGATGAAAACCAATTTTGTATGTAGCTAAAATTTTAACTGGAATTCATATCACCATGTTAAGTTTATACAAGCTTGTTCTGTATAGTATGTACGATTGAGTAAACGACTGAGCTGGATTTTAGATCAAAGTAACTGATTGATTCTCCACTATGTACATTATCCAATTCTATTTGATCATTTCTAAACTATTTTTATTAATAAAGCTAGCAACACTAATAAATACTTGAATAAAAATGATTCACTTTTAGATAGAAAGTTGAGAATGAGGATATTGAAAAAGATAACTGAATTGAATCTTAGATTCTTTATGTCATAATGACAACGTTCTTCATTCTATATGACACAATCAATTTCATGTAACTATCTTATGAATGGTGTCTTGCTGATGCACAGTTCAATACAAAACAGAAAAATATAATTGAATTTGTCAACTTGACTTTCATTACGTATAAAATTCGCTATATTGCCGAGCAAATAAAAAAAAACTACAATATTAAATATATTCAGCGAAAAATTTTTTTCTCAAGAATTTCTTGACATAAAACAGTGTTTTCGACTGCCGTCAAAATCAAATACCAATAACCTTCATTGGCTCTTCAAGTAAAAAACTCATGAATCATTCATCTACTATCACTATTATATATGTATAATATCATCTAAAAATCTCCGTAGTCTCACCTTTGTTTCTGATAGGTGTACCTAACGAGTAAGGCTGATTAAATTGTCAGATTCTGCTAGATTTATTTCTCGAGTAAGACTGAATCTAGAAGTTTGATTTTGATGTTAAAAGATAAAGAATTTTGCGTAGACTTTATTTATATATTCTTTTTTCATAAGAGTGTATCGTTATTTTTTCAAGCTGACAGTATCAGATAGTACTAAAACATCACTTGTTCGATGACAAAATCAGAAATGTATAAAAAACATTTTTAATTTGTTAGATTGAGTTTGAAAATTCCTTAATTGTAGTCAGTGATGTAAAATTTTTTAATGAGTCTCGTGATGTGTTTGATTGAACAGCTAATATACGTCTTCTTGGAAAAATAGAGTACATTAATCAAATGTTCAACCATCTTGATATCCTACTTAAGGAATTTTCTCAAAACTTCATGTTACAAAAGTATTTTTTTATCATGGAAAAAAGATGCAAAATTTCAAGCCGGACAAAATACTCTTCTCTAAAAAATATCAAAAAGCTACAATGTTTTATCCGATATGAAGATACACGAAAAGACTATAATTATGCATATATTTTCATGGCATGTTTGAATAGTGGATAAAAAGCTATTGGATCAAATAAAAGTGACACTTTATTGTAGTCAAATCCTGTGTAAGTAATGTTTTTGTGTAGCGTCTGATACTTTTCACACGACGAAATAGTGGTAAATGTTTAGTTAGAAAAAAGCTCATACCACTAAAAATCGACGAAAAATTTTCTATGTTCTAGTATCAGCACTAATCTTTCTGATCCGATCTTGGTCGAGAAATAAGCTTATCAGAAATTAGTAATTTAATCTGTTCCTTCGCTGTCCTCTCTTATATATCTATATAACATATGTAATCATCATAGTTTCTCATAGCCAAGATTTTAAATTAAGAAGGTAATGTATGGGTAAAAGTAGTCTTCCGTCATATCAGCTATTAGCGAGATAGAAGCGTTTAGTCTATCTCATCAATATAATTCTTTCGGCATACCTACAAAAAATAGAACTATTGTTTTCTATTCTTCTTCGTCTCACTAATCAGGATAAATTGACAACGAATGTCATATTTTAGAATTTGTTTTGAAATAAAAAAAGTCACCGATTTGTTTTAATGAAGCCTATACATTAAACGCTGATGATAATCTAGGACAAGCATATATTTATTTGCTAATTTGTATATGTATGCTCAAACAGATATTTTTGTTCAGCTGGACGCATAAGAGTCTCTATTTGGGCTGAAGCAAAATGTACTGTATAACTAGATATCGATCAAATTCTTGCAATTTATTATTTTAGATAATAAAAGAACAAATTGTGGAGAACGAAGAATAAAAAATAATAAAAGATCTATTGAATAGTAATCCTATGCCTTTTTGGCAGTAGCTTATAGACAATGATTGTTTCATGCAAAATGTTCATTATCGTTTTTAATCTTACATTTCTGCAAAGAAACATATTGTTCTCTTCGGAAATCAATAATCATAAAGTTAAACGTTCATTTTTTATTGAAGATATTTTACGTATATAATAAATTTGGTTAATAATGAACTAAATGGCAATCGAGTTCCACTCGATCGCAAAATATGTTACAAAGCTGCGAATATCAGTTTTCGAAACGATTGATGCCGTCAAAAGTACGAATGATCATTGTTAAGATTCATCCTTGAACGCTTTTCTCCAAAAACAAGATGTTTTTATTTTAAAATGAACACAACAATATTTCTTCTTACAAAATTCTTTCATTTACACAGGCTGATCCTTGGTCAACCCTACGCGACATTGCATGATGAACATCGCGCTTACATTGTTATGTCGCAAATCCATTCGTGCTTGATACTTACTATACTTGATAGATGTCTTGTATTCATCTTTTCAGAAGATAGATAGTTATTATCTTATATTTAGCATAACTCAGAATATAACTTTAAAATCACTAGACAGATTTATCCAGAATAAATAGAGACACAAATGAACAATGTCAGTTTATTAATCAGATTATTCAATGTCATCAATAACCTGGTCATCATTGCTGATATTACGAGTGAAAATATTTATCATCAAAAAAGTATCATGCAACATAGCTTGTTTATCAGACAAATTTAAATCAAACAATTAAAAGGTTTTTATTGAATATTCAATATTTTTTCTGATTTAGAAGTTAAATCATCTGGTAGAAATGTACCATCTCTTCACATTGGACAGCATTCACTCTCACAAATACACCAAACTATATTGTATGATCTACAACCAAAACATCCCTCGGTAAACGAAATGTCAGAAGCTTTGGATAAACTTACAGTTGGACTACCCTAATTGAAATTTGTAACAGTAATATCCATTTGTGAATAGAAATCATAGAAAATAATAACACAACCAACGATATCATATTGATCTGAACCATTTTCGAATACCTGAAATAGAATCTTTGTTTCATATTCTCTATATGAACAAATGTGCATATTTTGAAAACCTAGATGGGTGCCGGTTTTCTTTGCATCCACACTTAGACACACAATAACCTTGCATCAGTATAGGTTTTTTATAACATGATCTATTTCCATGCCAAAAGACATATTAGAACGTTTGTACAACAAACATTTTGTTTTCCTTAAGCGTATTAATGTTTTGAATTCTCATAATTTTCATTTCTCTTTCTCATTTTTTTTCGTTTTTTATTGATGACACATTCTTTTGTGAACTCCACAATTCATCAGCGCTCAAGTTGCACTAATCGACTTTCCGGTGATATTTTCATTATTACTATTACCAAATTAATTTCTAAGTACGCCGAGTCATGAACCTGCGCTAGAATAACTACTCACAGTCGCATGAAATAACTATTGTTTCTTCTACTCAAGTATACTTTTCATTTTTTTAACGATTTTTGAAAATACGTTCTCGGTTTTGTCTTTCAAAACTATTGCATATTTAGTGTTCTCTAAAGTAAGCACAAGCAGTTCGGTTGAACAAATTATGATCATGATATAGATCGGTCCTTTCATTCATTAGATGCACAATCAAACAGGTATTTGTTATCACATTTTTCGAACACATGAAGTGTAGTGTCTGCATATTTGTTTCTATTCAACTTAGCATATTCTATCTTGAAACATCATTCGTACATAGTAAACTTCATTGATA
>CAJNOP010000004.1:1930210-1963784 GCA_905250075.1 Rotaria sp. Silwood1 | reverse complement strand
TTCCTGTATATCTATCAAAAAAACTTAATAGTTCAAACTGGTTTTATATGCCTGACTGTTTCTGGACAAGTCAAACGAACTGATATACAAAGAAGATAAGTCGATTAAAATGATAGATGAGCGTAAGACAGAAGAGACGAAGTCATCCTGTTCAGTTATCGACTCATCTCTACCTAGATTGCAGTCAGTCTCTTTCAGATAGAACAGAATTGTCAGATATAAGGTTCTTAAATGCAAAAAAGGAATAAGATAGATCATTAGAAAAAACAATAAATCACCAGTATACAATTTTCTTATGGAAACTACATCAGATTTCGATCTACCTACTAACCTATTTCTGACTGTCGATGATAACGGTGGTCGATAAGTCAGTTTTTTTAGATCTGTCAGAGTATGCATAGTTACATGGCTGTACAATGGAATATTTCCGTAATACACACATGTATAATTGTCAGCTAAGAAATAATTTTCCTCACTGTGTCGATGTTCTATGACGTCAGAAACGGAAGAAATAGAAGAAAATATAGACACCGTGAAGTAATTCTCTTCGCGTCATCTACAAGAAACGTTTCCCATAAATAGAACCCACGAATGAAAACAATAACAAGAATAAAGAGAAATCATCATACGGGAACTTACCAAGTGACATGCTACTGCTATTAATAGAATTACCATATATATATATGTACTTACTTCATAGAAATATGGCATAATTGCTACTAGCTCAAAGGAATAATTTCATTGCAGATTGATCGCCAGTAATTAAGGTTTTAAATACTTTTCTCATACTTTATTCTTATATCTACTGGAAAGAACTATGGCTAACCAAATTATGATTTCATTAATTGTGTCTTTCATTCTTTTGCTATTTTCTCAAATACCCGATCAAGTTGAGAGCGGATGTTCATGGTTTACTGGGTGTTCAAGAAGTGGCAAATGTTGGGGAACGTGTGGATTCTGGAAGGGTTCATGGTGTTGGCTTAAAGCTCCGCTCTGTCAATCGGATTCTGACTGTGAGCAGTATGCTTGCTGCGATTGTATAAATGGCTGTTTGTGACGATAGCGTCCGAGACGATTAAGAAGCTCAAATGTTTTATCTAGATTATCCATGTTTTTCTCATTTGTTTGTGAGCTTGTGTTGTTTTCACTTTCATCCCAGAAGAGAAACAAGTCAGAAAATATCATTATGAGCTTTGTAGCCTTTCAAAAAATGATCTAATTGATATTCAAAATAAATATCTGATTTACTTAGCATATGTTTTACTGTAAGCAAGATTCATCTATCAACTGGCGTTTGGGAGACTGAATTGCTCACAACAATACGAGTTTGCTGATGAAATCAGCAGACTCGCTACCTATTTTTACTTTCTCAAATTAGATTACCTTTTCTGTGATGCGAATGAGAACAAGAGAAAAAAAAAGAAATAAAAAATGATCATATGCGAATAGGCTGTGGGCAATAGTAAAAACGAATTCCATGTATCCCGGATACATGAGATACACAGAATATATTGCAGATACCGAGGATACAATATGATAGAACAGAGAAGGTACTAAATGTATATGATAGATTCAATACAAATATAGGCAAATCAATGCTGCTAAAGAACTCTTATCGATTACAAAGAGCTTGGAATGCGCTGTGCCATATATTCTGACACTGAGTACATCGTTTTATGCGATCTAATGAATCTAAATTTGGAAAAATTACAAATGGTATAGAAGAAAAAAAACTAAACTTCTATTTGACTTGTTCAGTATATTTCACGCCATCAATTTTTATCAAAGAAAAGAAAAAAGAAACTTAGCATCCTCTGCACCCTCTTCATATCCTCTGTACTTTCATCATATCATCTATATCTTCATCATATACTCTGTATTCTCATCATGTCATCAATTGATGCACTTTGCCTGTTCTTCCCCAACATGCCATTGATGATCATCAGTCAATAAACCCTTCTTGTTCTCTGATAAGTGATGAATCACATGCGAGTAATGTCCTATACTTCTAATTATAGTGAGCAAAAAAGTGAATTGTTGAGAGAAATTCATCAATTTTATTCATCTAGTGAATGTGTTCAGAGTTTATACAATCGCGCGTAGACTCCTTGCGGCAGGGCCATGAGTTCGTCGTGGTTGCCGGTTTCAACGATGCGACCACTTCGCATCACGAAGATAATATCAGCATTGCAAATCATAGACAAGCGATGAGCGATGATGATCGACGTACGGTTTTCAGCTGCACGTTGTAGCGCTTCTTGAACAACCTAAAACAGTACAATACATTGTAGAGATATGCAACTTTCATATATAAATAACTGACTTGTTCATTTTCACCATCGAGCGAACGAGATTCATTCGCATTAGACGGCCGAAGCAATGAGGTTGATAGCTCCTATGCATACAATGTAGGATAGAACCCTTTACTCGGACAAAGAAAATGTAATATGCATAAAAAACGAATGTCTTAGATCTCAGCTATCACCGAAGCAGTGCTTGCCATAAAATCAAAATAATAATACTCCGTTTATGTCGATTCATATCGATAAATATCAGACTGCTGAATGAAAAAAATTCAAAGAAGAGCATGTAATCTCTCTGTATAGATGAGGAAATAATGCCATTGAGCTTAATCCTTTTCTATAGTGATACTGTTACCTCTGTTTGAACTGGGTGACGAATAGCTCTACGTTGTTTGAAGGAGACATAAACAAGTAATGATTCAAGTCCTAAAGATCTCGAAGACTGGTAAATTAGTGACGTAGCAACGGTGATGTATGCGAGAGTCGGGTTTCTTCCTCTATGAAATTTGTTGAGTCATTAATAAGTCACTAACAGCTTATTGACGACTGATCAGCGCGCTCATATTAATTATTTCCTTGCAAATGATTTTTTTACATTTAGCGAAAATTTTCTGATTGTGGCATTTCTTGTGACGAGCTCTATTTCAAGATATTGATAAGAAACTATTACGAATCTATAGTTAATTTCTTCTTATTAGTATTCTTGAGATTATAAGTTAATAACAAATTATTCCGATGATCTCTATTAGATAAATAGAAATGAGTGATCAGTCAACTGTACAAACAAACGATCTAAAATGCTATCAGTTCATTCCTCGCTCTTATCTCACATAGATTAGATCCGTCTCTCGTTTATGCTTTGTTATGAGCAGGTTTTGGCTTTGGTGTGGGTAACTAGGTGGATACCAACAGGACTCTTACTTCAATCATACCGACCGATACATCTACAGGTATGCTCACATTCATCTTTAAAATTGCAAGTGATAATATCGGGATTCCGGAACTTTGCCAATTTTGACTTTCGCCAATTATTGGCGAAAGTTCAATGGATCTTCGCCAATTGGCGACTGTCCAACAGATATACTGGTAAATGTCGACTGAACTTTCACCAATTGGCGAATTTCCAAAAAATATACTGATGAATTTCTTAATGCTGCTGCACAAGTAGTAACAGGCATATGATTACCAATAGCTATCTGAAAAACTCGAAATCATACCATATATACTAAACTTTTTACCTATGTATTGATATGAACAGATGTTCAATGTGTTATACTTCATACTTGTTAACACACAAATGATATTAGACTTATTTCGAATAAATCTAAAACTACAAATAAAAATTTTGATCATGTTATTTCCAACAATTTTCTTATCATGTATTTGTTGCTGATCTCTCCGATTAATGCCACTATCATTTTTCAATTGCCCAATATCTGAAGAATTTACCGGCGCAAGACCAGTGGAAATTCGCCAATTGGCTAATGTGAGGACCGTAAACCGGCGAAAGATCAATGGACACTCGCCAATTGGTGAATGTCAGGAAGGTACATTGGCGAAAGCACAGTGGACTTTCGCCAATGGCGAAAGTCCAAATTGCGAAAGTCTTATTGGCGAAATTCCGGTAACCCGAATTAACTATCACACCAGCGTGAGCGTATGGTATGCTGCTTAAATTTTGCGTGGTTCTCAATAAAATTTCAGTGAAAATTAATGAATGGAAAAGAATAGAAATGTGGGGATTGAAGGAGTAACTGCTCTGTAACTTTGTTCAACCGACTTCTGGATTAATTTGTAGGATTCATTTAAATGTTTATAGATTGCTCTTATGGTTACAGCGTGTACAAACTGTTTTTACATTAGTTTGAAGTGATTTGAAAGCAAAATCGTTTTAGAAAAAAAAACGAAGTCTCAACGATGAAACACCCATGAGACGTTTACATCATACTCAGATCACCATTCTTTTTGCATCATCATTTATTACAATTATTACACAAAAAAGTCAAGAAGAGACGAATCGTGTTTGTGTTGAGAACAAATAATATTCAAACGTGCTACTTGCCTTTTTCAACAAAAAACAAAAAGAAAAATAAATTATAACAAGATGTCTCTCTAATATCTTTCATTTCTATTTCTTCATGCATAATAGGTCAAACACAGCCATGTAATTCAGTTGCAATTATATCACATGAACGAAAAAAAATACCAAGGACCATGAGACTGTGACAGATAACAAATTATCAATCTCGTGGAGTTAATTAAAGTTACATCGTTTGAAGGATTATAAAAAACTGAGTATTGTGTATCAATTCTAAAAAATAAGCATTCTATGGTCTCCAACAGATTTTTTCAAAATATTTTTATCATTAAGTATAGCAGCTATTTCTTTTTCTCTCTCAAAATCATTATTTTTCTTTCTATTACTGTCTGTCTTTCGTTCTCTTTTTACTCATGCGCAAGTGTTCACCTGTAAAATTACTCACGTACTACTTATATATGTTGGCTTGCTAATTTCTCTATTGGTGGTAAAACACTGATTGAATACATGTTTTGCTTATGTTCTCGTGTCGCTTATGAAAGAGCTTGAGATATAGGATCTATATCTGTAAATATGCCGATGATTTTTTAGCCATTGTTTAATAGAATTATCATGTCGAACTCGTTTCTCACTCAAAATATAGGTAGTATTGATTTGTAGTGTGTCATGGACGATGGAAAGAGTTTTTTGTCCGAAGTCATCAGAAAAAAAATAACGAATAGTTTCTCTTGTTGAAAATCAGTTATACAATCAATATATTCATTTACCATAGTGTATAAATGTACCTCGTTCACCATGTCTTTTAATTTGCTGATGATACAAATGCAATTGTTGTTGTTCATGTCATTGATATGGTATCGAGCCATATCAAAACGAAGTTTTGAATAATACGACCATAATGAGTCCGTTATGGCCTTATGTTCCCATATTCATTTGTTGCGGTAGCAGCAGCTGCACCAGTTGTTGTTGCCGACTTTTTCTGTGTTCATGGTAAGTGTTGTTTCTTATCGATGGAAAAAATAAAATAAGATAACTGAAAATTATATAGCATGTTTTTTTTTCGATGTTTTTATGTGTTTTCAATTATTGTTGTCGTTGAAGTTTTGATTACTTTAGTTTCATATACGTGTTTCACTTCTTTTTTTTGAAGCTTCTTATCTGCAGTATCACCATAACATGAGAATATGAAAAAGAAAAGACATGTATCGCCACAAAATATTGTACACTTTCTCACTTTTTCTTTTCTTTTATTGGATCTGGAGGTTTTTGCTCTTCTTATCCTTATATTCTCATAGGTATGGCTGTGTGTAAGATTAATAGATGTGGGTAATGGGAACATGCTCATCCATGCACACTCACACGCTGTATTCCGCTATTTGTAAGTAGAGGAAATGTCACCGTCCGTTCGAAGTAGGTATGAATATAAATCCATGGAAAAAAATGAAGAGTATGGGCATTGACATTCGGTATGACGGAAGAATACGATACATTTGAAAGATTTCACAATAAAATCTCAGATATGAAGTGGCCAATGTCGGATGTGCTGCATACAAAAAAAACATTCGAATCTAGAGACACATGAGCATCATCACAATTGATAAGAAACAGAAAAACTTTCAAAAGGAATGGTCATTTGTCTCACTCGTCTTCATATGAATCTTAATTATTGACCTTGATCAGTTTTGTTGTTCATTTCTTGAAGATATGAAAAACTTATAGCGATCAACAAAAATCACATTAGAACAACTCCTCTCGTTTATTTTTTTTATAGAATGAATTTTTCGATTCATCGACAAAAACTTGAATTCATTGCAGAATTTCTATTGTTTCTTTCCTTTATTATCTGCATGTATACATACTAATGTATTGTCTCGATTATATTAAGTTAAATTAAATAAGCCATTGATGGCGGAGCCTACAACAATATTTTGAAAATTTTCTTCAATTTAGAAGCAAGTATATCTTTCGATATGAGTTCGGATGAGCCAATCCATTATTTGAGAACATATCTATTACAGTCATCAGTTACAGTATTCCATTGTTATTATTATTTTTCATTCTGTTTTTATATTAAAGATTGTTTTGAAAATACAGAAAAGAAGTTTTAAAAACAGCAAGGCAATGATATTGCACAATCGATAGTTCAAGTTGAATTTGTCGTTGTATAATGCCGATAGTCATGTATCAAATTATTGAGATTTTGTGCAAATGATGGTAAATCCTTAAATGTAAAACAAAATTATAGAATTTTCTTATTCAATTAATGTTCATAATAAAACTTTTCTTTTGAAAAAATAACTATCGAAAATTAATCAATTTTCATTATATCCTAATGAGTTAAACATGTAACAAACCGTTTCATTTCGACCGTAATTTTCTAATAAAATATGTTTATGTTTATCATTTAAAACCGTTTTTATATTTGATTGTTCTAAATAATTATGAATAAAATAAACGAAATTATTTGTTTTATCATTTGTTAATATATAAAATAATGTTGATATAATATCATCACGACATAATTCATGAGAACGAACAAGTAAGACAGTAAGTAATAGTGATAGAAGTGCTTGTGACATATGTTGATGAAATATTGGTTTTGTATAAAGACCACATTTTGATTGAAGTTCATTACATGATGATATATTTGCACGAAATTGTTCGATATCTGATTGCGAAAACGACCATGCAATACTCTAGATGAATAAAAAATTGTATTAAAATACTGAATGTTAAACTAGCTATGAAGTTTCTATTTAAAACTATCTAAAAAAAAATAGCTTCATTATCATGTAAAATCATCAAATGTTATTCTACAAACAGGTCTATAACAAAAAAAAATCATAACATTTAGAAAATGTAATTGAGTTTTAGAAATTCGCTGACTTGGAAAAAAAAACATTTCAAAGACTTTAAATAAGTTGAGAGTAGATCCTTGAGTAATTCAGGTAGATGAGATTGAAATAGATCAAAAAAAAAAGATAGCAGATGAGATTTGTATCAATTTGAGATGTACAAACTTGATAATGATCTCGATATTATGATATGAACCTCTTTCGAAAAATTTAATTATAAGTCTATAGAAGGATAGTTTGAAAAATTTTTATGAATCGAATCTATTTCAATATTTACGATGTTTTCCAGAACAAAATACAGTAAAACAGATTTTTCTTTTAAACAATGACTTTATGCAAGCTTAATGTGTTGATAGACAATGTTATTGCTTCAGAACTCATGATTAGATTCAAAGAGACAATTATAATTCTTATCATTTGACAAAAAAGCTTCAGATGAATATCAAAATAAATTTCGTGATCAAAAGTTTAGTTGCGAATAAATCATAGTTTTTCTTCTGATAAGATTTAATTTGATTCTGGAATAAATTTTTAACATAAAAAATTCTTTTAGCTTTATTGATATATTGTACTATTTATCAAAATTAATTTCTATAATATTGCTAATTTTAAATGTTATACGAAATTTTCATAAACTTTACTATTGAATCTAGATATTTCAATACTTGATCAAATCAGTCTACACTGTTTTTAAACACTTAACGATGTGTGTTTCGATAAATTTAAGAAATATTTATTGTTTTTACCTCCATTAATTGAATAAAACTATGTTCATTAGCAGTTGTTTCAGTATCTCCATTCAATGTCGTTAAAACATTTCCTTTAAAGAAATATCGCCAATTATTAATTAATAAATTATGAACAAGTTTATAATAATTTTCTCGAATATCCAAAGTGAAATTCTTAAATAAACAACATAAATACATAAAACTAGCAAGAAAAATAAACAGAAAATTTTACTTCTCGAATAGCTGGATATAAAGCTGTTGTACATAATTCAATAATTGTTGGTAAAAATTGTTGTGCTAATTTACTATTTCCTGGTTCATTAACAAGTAATGATAAAAACTCAAGAAATCTAAATACAATGATATGATTAAAATAAGACAAGAATTCATTTCAAAATTTGATTTACCTTGAAATAGCTGTATGAGCAGTAGGTTTTGGTTCACGCAGAACATTTCGAATATTTTCACTAAAGCAAAATTAAATTTCAAATAAATAAATTTTTTCAAATGAAATTAATACAAACATATTAAATACAGAAAATGTTGTTTGTAAAATAGTATTTATTAATTCTGTACCCATTTGTGTTCGAAGTATCTCGAAACAAGTTAATAATAATGAAATAAGTACTGTTTCACATTCTACAAAGAAAAATTTATTTAATATAATAAGACCATCCCATTCTATCCTCATATATAATTGATCTTGGATTAAATATATTCAAATCGCATGAAAATTTCAGGATATGTTGGAGGTGTAATGAAGAGACTATGGTAAAGTTTTCGGAAAAAATTCAACAAATAAAGGTCAAAAGTAGCTCATTTGGCAATTCATAATTCTTTAAAAGATCTCATTCGATAAATTTAGTTTAGTTTATTTGAAAAAAATATTAGGCTTCGGTAGTCTTTTTTTTAAATGCTTACTTTCTATGCGTAGGAAAAGAATGACAACTTCAATACCTCGAAAAATTCTCAAAAAAATGGTCATTTATGTAAAGAAATATTTTTTTGATAAAAATCAATAATTTATCGTAATGAAGCTCCCTCAAGAATTCTTCCATGCATTTATCTTAATTTCAATAATTCAGATGGACATGAATTTTTTTTTAAATCTTGAAAAAAAAAACAAAGATTCAAACCTGTATCTCGATTAACAATTCTTGGTAAAAAACGATTTAAATTTATAATTAAATACTGTATTGATGAAAAAAAATTTTGACGTATTTTATTGTTTTCTGTACGAATTGATTCAATTAATTCCGTAAGTAATATTGTATATTCAAGAAATGACCGACGTATTAAATATTGTTCTTGTTGATGATTAAAAAAATGTACAGTTTCATTTAAAATTGTATTTAATGGTTGAAATATTGTACGAAAAAAATGTTCAGCTGATTGTTGTTCAGTTAAAATTAATAATAATACTATTTTTATTGCTAATTTATAAAGCTAAACAAAAAAGATATGAAGGATCATGTTCATGAATGTTTACATGTCTAAAAAAAATTACTTGAATATTAGTCTTTGAATCAGATATAACATTCCATGTAAGAATACGATGGATTAAATGTTTTATAGAATTCATTTCATTGAAAGTTAGATGTTGACGAGTAAGAGGAATAATAGAATAAAGAAGAGAACCAGCTGATATAGTAATGGGTTTATCCGAATTCTAAAAATAAATAGATTATTTGAATATTCTTTTGATTAATTCTTATTCGTTTTATGTACATACATTTCCATCGATTAGAGGTGCACAATTATCAATAATATGTGTTATCAACTCTTGAAGCATACGGTGATTATCTTGATTTGAATTATATAGAATCAACATTTGATTAAACCATTGACTTAAATTAGTTACACATTCAAAAGATCGTGTTTGACTAAAAGGAAAGAAAACAAATTTATTACAGTTTATTTTAATTTATATGTAAAAACTATAGATTTTCAAGCTGTTCAAGTCACACTCATCTCAAAACGATAGATTCAAATCAATGAACCTTATGAATACTTTTAAAAGAGGCGAACCTGTGGCATAATGCTCATGAAATACTCTCTTGTTCTGCAACATTTTTGATGTCAATAATCTCAAGAGATCGAATTTGCCGATGTATATGAGCGATTTAAAAGACATGCCTTTACCATTACTAGATTTTAGGATAAGTACGATGAAATCATGTTAAACTTTCACCGTAAACTATTCTCATTCATATTTGTCCCTATGCAATGTTTCAAATAGAAATTCTAAAATCAAGTTTACTGTTATAGCCATGGTATTGTGTTAAACAAAATCGAAGAAAATGAAAGATCTCTACAGCAATAAATCAAAGATCCATATTCTTTTATAGAGTATTCATAGATCTTCGAGGTCTATATGATATACATAGTTTTGAATCAAAAGCGATGAATCAGTTAGAAGACTTCTTAAGTAATTTACAAAGTTTTCAAATCAATGCTTCTCTTTTCATCCATAATCTTTATTAGTTATTTACAAAGTATACTTACACATTAATAAACTCATTATTTAATTGTTTCGATGAACAATGAATTAAATCGAATCGAGTATGACTTATATAAATAATTAATTGAACGAATCTTGCAAAAAAAAAAATTTCTAATCATTATCTATATATCATTTTCTTCAAAATATTTTCTTACTCATGTACAAGTGTTAGACTAGTTTGAAAATGATTTTGTTGTATATTAGTAGTATCAAGTAGACAAGAATTTGCAATACGTGAAAATGCATAGAGTAAATAACTTAGACTATTCAATACTTGACTACAAACACCGATAGATTCATTATTTATCACTAAATATTGTTGAGAAGAATCTAATTTAAAATAAAATAAAATAAAAATAATCATTTTTGGTTTTCTCAAAAATCCTACTTGGTGAAATCTGAATTAATTTTTGAATACTTTTATATTTTTCAATATCTGGTTGTAAAAGATTTATCTAAATCAATAAAATAAAATAGGAAAATCGAAAGAATAATTGAATTATTTTCTCACCAGTAAATTTAAAATATTTGATGAAAGATAAGGAATGTCTGCTAATTTACTTAGTACATCAACAGATTCTCGTATATATCGATCAATTGCTGTTTCAGACTAGAATAAATAAATCATGAATTAAAATGAAAATTTAAGTCAAGGATATGTATACATCATTTAAATCAGTAGTTTCTTGTAAATTTTTTATTATTGTTTGTCCATTATGAATTCGTTGTATTAATTCTTGACTTAAGGAACGTAAAATTTGTGAATATCTAATTTTAAAATAATCAAAGTTTATTTTGTTTAATTATTTAAAGCAAAAAAAACGAAACTGCATTACCTTTCGAATGAATTTTCTTTATTTATTATTCGAATTTCATCTTTTGTTTTTATATACTCAATAAATATTGACCAAATATCCAAACAAGCATAAAATCCATCTTGTGTAGTCTATTTTACAAAAAGAAAGCAGACTTACTATAAAAAAAAAACAAACAAATTTATTGATTTTTACTTGTTGAATTGTAAATTTATAAAAAGCAGTTAATAATTCAAACATTGGAAAATCTTCAATAGATTCACATCGTTGTAAATGTAAATTAAATAGTGAATGTAAAATTTCAGTTATTTTATTTATTATTATTATTGTTAAATTTTGATTGACAATTAAGACTAAATGAATCACATGACGAAGTGATGAATGAAGAATTGAATCATATTGTCGTGGTAGATGTTGTTTAAGTATTAATTCATGAATACAATTAAGAGCATCTATTGACCATGTTGATGATGCATAATGAAATAGATCATCAATTAATTGTAATGGTAATGGAAGGATTGAAAGACGATTAATAAGACGATCCAAACATATCAATACCTGTTGTTTTACTAATAATGGATCTAAATTATATTTCAAAAAAATTTTAATATAAAAAGTTTTATCACACTATTGTATAGAATTTAAGAAATATTAAGAAAGAAAAGATAGAAAATCTATAAAACGGTGTAAGTGGTTTTATATGTGTAAGAGATGTTATAAAATTTGAAACGTATGCTTCATATAAAAAGTTTATAGTTTTATATAGCTTAATGCATATAGTGATAGACGATCAGTTTAACTGTTCAGAAAATTTCTATTTACATTCCTAAAGCAAGAAAGATTTGAAAGTATGCTAAAAGTAAAATCTATATCTTCTGGTAAGAATTTCAAAAAAAATTTTTTTTTCTCAAGACATATCGTCCATTGATGTTATTTGAAAACTTCGAACAATGCTTGATAACTTTTTATGTAAAGTGTAATGAAGTTAAGATTGTTAATAATTTAATTCATTTAAATCTTATATTTTCTATTAATTCATATAAAAAAGAAAATCTAAAATTACCTTTTAATAGATGATTTTCTTTATTTAATAAAACATGGATAATTTGAATAATATGTGGAACATGTTGATTGAGTATAGTTTTCAATTGATTACATCGCTTTATAGTACAATCTTCATTTAATTGACCAAGTTCTTCGATTGTTGTAGTTAAAATTAATAAGCCCACGGATGGTTGTGTTTCAATTAACTATCATAAAAGATTAAAAGAAAAAAAACAATTCTTTTTTTATCAGTATTAGAAACAAACACTGACCTTACGTGATAACAAGTTTGAAAATATTCATCTAATGACCATTGATTATCACAACGAACATTTTGTACAATAAGTAAACATAATTTTGAACGAACATACACAGGCATATAATCAAATAGATGAAGAAAAAGCCAAAGAAGTATCTGACGAATTTGTTGTTGATCACCATAACGATGACGAATTGAATGTTCAAGTACTTGAAGTAAAAAATAAATTAATAATGGAGACAGTACCATAGTTTGATCGTGTTGTTTTCGTTGAAATGTTGTTAATGCTATTTGCCATGAATTTTGATCGATTAAAAATCTATTTAATTGTTCATGCAAATGTTGTTTATGAACAAGATCCGTCCGTGGATCATGATACTCTGCTAAAGCTTTCGCTAAATCTTCCATTATATCTATAAATTTAAATAAAATCAATGATAGTTTTCTTGTATATTTCATGTTTATTTATAGAAGAAGCAATAATATATAATATACATTGACGATTATCTCCTGCTTTTTTTTCTTTACTATCTATATGTAGAAGTCATGAGGAGATACAAATCGAAAATGTCTTTAAAATAATTTAAAGTTTTTATTCTAAATTAATGGCTGACAAAACGGAATCATTGTCATTCTTGTTTTCTGTTGCGTCTTGAAGTGGTTGGTTTTTTAGATGAGGAGTTGCAAATTCTTTGAGAAGATGTTGAACATTTGGATCATTCTTCAATGCACTTGTAAATACACAACCAACAAATATATGTGTTCCTAAAACAAAAAAAATAATATTCATTATGGTATTTTTTTTTTCTTAATCGTAGGACGAATTTCTATAGAAAAAACTTATACTAACCATGTTGTAAATGTTCAACAACACGACAACAACCTAAATCAACAATATTTATACCAAAATAACGAAAACGTTCATCAGTTTCAAATAATGTATCTGATGTATGTGGACCATAATAAGGACGACCACTAGATGGATCAATGAAATCAGCCCAATATTGTTTTGCAGTTAAATAAGCACACATTTCATGTGCTAATTTAATAAATTGATCTGTTAAGTCATTTCTTTCTTCTTCTACTTTAGGAGACCATGTTGACATATCAGAATTTGTTTTCAATATAATTGTTATAGCTGTTAATGGTTGTACTAAAACATTATAATTTAAAAATAAACGATGTAATTCATAACGTAATAATGATGGACAATCATATGCACGAATTTCTAAATTATCATGATTAATTAAATTCGAAAGAAATTCTGTTTTGTTTGTTGGTGATGATAAAATCATATGTGTACCCATTAATTGTATTATTGAATCTTTTTGATGATCAACCGGTAAAGTTATTGTTAATATTTCATCTAAAATAAGTTTACCATCTATACCATAACGATTTGGATCAAGTTTTGGTATTGATTGTGTAGAAATAGTTTTTGATTGTTGATCTGGTCCAATACGTCCAGGTAATGGAAAACGTGGATTAGGATCTCTTAGTGATAAATATGTAGTATCAACAACTAATGGTGGGGTAGATGAATTTTTTTCTGAAGTTAAATAGGAGGCATCCAATTGATCAACTAAATCTAATAAAGCACGAAGTGTTTTTTTACGTCCAACAATACGTGCTTTTAAATCAAATGATTTTGGTTTAAATGATGATAATCGTCGTATGGGAGAAAGCAAAAGTAATGATTGAGGACGAAAATATGCTAGAAAACGATCCATCGTAATCTAAAACTGACCGAGTTTATACATTGATTCCTTACTGCGTCTTCTTTTTAGCCAGGCTTGATCATGTGCTGAGTGTATGAGTCATGACGTTGTTTTTTTCTCTCTTTAACTAGCTAGCTACCATCACATTCGTTATTTATTTGTTCTCTTTCCTCCTTTTAATGTCAATAGTATATATTCTATTGTGGTCTATACTAGGAGTCGCAACATGATTATGGCGTGGTATTTTTTACTTTTTCTATCGATAGGATTAATAAAAGGCAAATGTAACCATGACGAATATTTTCCTTTTCGAAATGTTTCACTGGATTGGTCAGTACGTGTTGATGATCTTGTATCACGTCTTACTCCACATGAAATTATTGATCAAATGGCATATGGAGGTGGTTGGAATGATGGTGTAACACCTCCTATACCACGTTTACAAATACTTCCTTATTCTTGGGGTACTGAATGTTTACGAGGTGATATAAGTGAAAATTCAACTGGTTTTCCACAAGCAATTAATCTTGCATCAACATGGAATAAACAATTAGTAAAAGCTGTTGCAAATGCAACAGCTTATGAAGTTCATGCACATTATAATGTTTATCGTAAAGAAGGTTTATATGGTGTACATCGTGGTTTAAGTTGTTTTTCACCAGTTATTAATATAATGCGACATCCACTATGGGGTCGAAATCAAGAAACTTATGGTGAATGTCCTTATCTATCAGGCATGTTTGCTATTTATTTTGTTCATGGTCTTCAAGGACCATTATCTGCACGTTATCTTAATACAAATGCAGGTTGTAAACATTTTGATGCACATAATGGTCCAGAAAATATTCCGCAATCACGTTTTTCATTTAATGTACAAATGTCAGAATTTGATTGGCGTTCAACATTTCTTCCTGCATTTCATGCTTGTGTAAATGCTGGTAGTTATGGTATCATGTGTTCATATAATTCTATCAATGGAATTCCATCATGTGCTAATAATCGTCTATTAACAGATATACTTCGTCGAGGAATGAATTTTACTGGTTATGTTGTTTCAGATGATGATGCATTAGTATTTATGAATATTGAACATCATTATGTTAATACAAATGAAGAAGCTGCAATTGTTGCATTAGAAGCTGGTGTTAATTTAGAATTAGCTGATTCACCTGATGCAACGATGTTTGAATTATTACATAAAGCATATGATGAAGGAAAAATAGATAATCAAACATTAATTGAACGTGTTAAACCATTAATGTATACAAGAATGCGTCTTGGAGAATTTGATCCGATTGAAATGAATGATTATAATAAAATTTCAATGGATATTATACAATCTGATTCACATAGATATTTAGCACGACAAACAACGCTTCAATCATTTGTTTTACTTAAAAATCAAGAAGATTTCTTACCAATACGTAATCCAAAGCTATTTTTAAATGTACTTTTTCTTGGACCAATGTCAAATAATCCTATACAACAATATGGTGATTATTCACCTATTGTTGATCCTTATTATGTAACAACACCATTAAGTTCATTACAAGATTGTTTTCTAAATACAAGTTATAATGAAGCATGTTTAGATGGAACTAAATGTTTAAATTATAGTCAAATAGATATCATAAATTATTTAAAAACGGATTCATTTGATTTAATTATACTTTCATTAGGTACAGGACAAGAAATTGAAGGAGAAGGAAATGATCGTGCATCAATGAATTTACCTAATAATCAATCACAATTACTTAAAGATGTTCTTAATACAATTGATTCAAGTAAAACAAAAATTCTTCTTTTAATTATATCTGGTACTCCAGTTGATATAAAATCAGCTGAAGAATCAAATCAAATTCAAGCTATATTACAATTAGGTTTTGGTGCACAAGAATTAGGTGAAGCACTTAAAATGGCTATTATTGGAGATGGAATTTCAAAATTTGGTCGATTACCTTATACATGGCCAAAAAAATTAAGTGATTTGCCAGGTGATTTAACACGATATGATATGACAAGTGGCTTTACATATCGTTACTCAAATGTTGAACCACTTTATCGATTTGGTCATGGTTTATCTTATTCAAGTTTTTTCTATTATGACCTTAGTTTTAATGCAACAAATATACAGCCAGGTGATGGTTTAACAATTTATTTTAATATTAAAAATATTGGTCAACAAATATCAGATGAAATTATTCAAGTTTACTTAAGTATCCATTTAAAAAATACATCTTTAACAAATGTATCACGTGCACAATTAGTTGATTTTGAACGTATATCAGATATAAATCCATCGGAAATTATTCTTTATCAAACTATTATAAGATCAGAACAAATGGCTGTTTATATTGATGGAAAAGGTTTTCTTATTGTACCAGCAACATTAGAATTTAAAATTGGAAATTTTATTCAGCCATATTTATCTGGAAATGTAACCATTGATGGTGACATTTATTATGTTGGAGAGTACATTTCTTATGCAAGTCTATGAACTGAAACAGTGCAATAAAAATAATTTATGTGATAGTTTTTCTTTTTTTGTTCATCAGCCAATGTGTTTTTTTGTATACACATTTTTTTAAAAGAGATAACAAGTTTTCCAAGATAAAAAAGAAACACTACAGGTTTTTTGTTTGTCCAGAACACGCAAGATACAAGAAGAAGACTGACAGGAAGAGAGTATATCACTGTAATGTTAAACAAAAAACTTCAATAATGAATAAAAAGAAAAAGGAAGTTATTAAAAACAAAAGAAAGCAAAAAAACAATGACCCACATGTTTTCTTATGTTATTTATTAACAAAAAAAAAGAACTAACGAAACAAGAATCTAACACCAAAAAGAAAAATAAACGAATTTTAATAGAACCGTGTACGTTGATATTGTCGTTGGTTAATATAATAATATGCACCAATACCAACAGCTACACAAACAATAATTATGAAAATAATAAGAAAAAATATTTTTAAGGCTGTCCATCCTGATCCTTTGGGATCATCAACATGTGGACGTTCGGGTTCAGCTGATGGAGCATTCGGTATTATATTTCGGCGATCTTCTGTACGACGTTGTTCACTTGTTTCTAATTGATATGTATGTACGGATATAATATCATGATTATCACTTAAATCACCAGTTGCTGCTGAAAAACCAAAATAATATTGTGTTGGTAAACGAACATCTGATACTGAAAAACATTCTTTCCAAACATTTTTTCCTTCAATATCAGTTGATACAGTTAAACGATCATTTTGATAACGTATAGCAACAAGTGTATCAGTGTCTCGACCACGAAATGGTGATTCACAACCTGCTAAAGATGTATGTGTTCCATCACGATCATGATCATAATGAAGTGAGCCATTATTTACCATAGCTGATATATAAGGATGAGCATGCTGAATAGAGATTTTATTAAATCATATGTAGTAAAACAACAAGTATAAATACTTACATTATGTGGTCCATTATGATTCGAATATGTATCCATGAGAATAGCTAATCCATGAAAATAATCTTGATAACCAAAAACAGGACCTATGAAAAACAATATTTTAATTTTTACTTTTATTTTGCAAAATTTAAGATTTATAAATGTGCATTGTATCTAATTTATAGACTTTAACAAAACTGGTAATTAATACTCGAGATGTCCATGATGGGATAAGATATCTGTCAAAAATATTATCGTGATAGTCGTAGCTTGTTGTTAGGGAGATTATGAAATTGAATAGATTCGCCTTACCCATTAGTTTTGGATCTCTCACATACCAAATAACAAAACCATCACCAAATAATTCTTTTCCAGTTCCATGTACTTTAAAATGCACATGCATTTCCCAATCAGGATAACTTACAGGTATTGTATTCCATAAACCACCGGCTTTACTTTGTGAATCTGATGTTAAACGAACATATCGATCTGTAACTAATGTATTACCAGTTAAATGCCAATATGAATTTGCTGTAGAAAAAACTAAACAAAGAAATATTTCATTCAAATTATCAAATACTAAGAAAAAAAAAACAAAACAAAACACATACCAGCTGGATATGGTCGATTAAGACTATGTTCACGAATTTCATAAGAACCGGCATTCGTATATGGATCTTGTTCATATGTAAGATTAAGAAAAAGAATAAGAAAAAGTCCGGTAATTGAAATAGAATACATCTGAGAATAAAAGAGAAATTTTTTATTTTCAATTAAAGTATAAAAAAGAAACTGAAAGAAAAAAGAAGAAACTATAAACTAATACCCGAAATATCTCTATGTCAATGTATGCACATTTGGAAGAATTTGATTGGATAATATATTTTATTGTTGATAATGAATAAATGAAATATTTTTGAAATAAGTATTTTAAAAAAATTGTAAACAAATGATCTGATGTATTTATAGATGAGAAAATAATAAATGAATGAATACAATTAAAGTTAAAAGATAACGACAACTACGACATATTATTCTATTGGTTATCAAATATACTAACTAGGAAGAAAAACTCGACTGGACAATTTCAATATATATTCATTAACGTATTATAGAAGTCTGAACAAAGTAGCTGACATTGAGCGCTTACATTACATCAATTGACAAGTGGAATATTCTCTTTGTTTCTTTAACATATATATATATTCACGGAAAAATCGACTGTACTGTTTTATTCGTCGTATTACATTATATCTTACGAAATTACTTAACCAATGATGACGTAAATTTTGTTTTTTTTATGATATTTTTTTTCTAGATTTGATATTCTCTTATGAACAGTTTTTAAGTCAAATCCAAGAACCAGTTTTTATCTTTTATAGGCGTTAGCAAAATATAATCAGATAGAATATGCAATCCAAGTTCGTTATTCTGAAAATTAATATATTTTTTTAAATTTTATCTAGAGAAAGAATACTATTATGAAATGAATCTAGAAGTTAGGCAAGATTGAAATTATCTATTTATAAGATTAATAAATAGGTTTTTTTTTGACAGAAAATGATCAGTTTCATTTTTATATGCTACCAAAAAAATTTTCATCTATTGCTCAATTATAAGATTATCTTTTAAATTTCAATAAAGACTCAGACTATTATGTTTTTTTTCATACATCCCTTGTATTAAAAATACAGAAATCGATTAAATAATAACCCATAAATTTTTTTCGCAAATATTAGATTTAAGACAACTTAAATAGACTAGAGATAATTTTTTCTTTATACCCTTCTAACCATGAGCAATGTTTAAAACAACAAATATTTAACCTTAGGAAAACGAAATATAATTTTGTTATTTAATAAAATAAATTATCAAGTAAATCAACATGACCTAGAATTACTTCCCTAACATATACCTTTCTTTCAAAGGCTAATTCTATGAGATAAATAAATCATAAATTTTTTCAAAATTCTTTTTCATATTTTGCAGAACAATAACTTAGTTTAGCATAGTTAAATATAATACTCAAGCATGAAACTATTTTAGTCTAACTGTTTTAATGTTAGATTTTGTACAACATAAAAAATAGTATCACGGATCGAATCCCTATAGAAGAACATACAAAAAAAAAACTACATGATTTTCTATGATGACAACTTATAGATGACGAGTTGGAATAGTAAGATTTATCTTACTTTGACACAAAAAACGAGGCATTTGTCTGAGAAAATCGAATCATTTTTTTATTTCTTTAAAATAATTATGAAATGATCCGTGGTCCGATAAATCGAAGACAAAATGTACTTTGACATACATACACCTTTGATTGGATAAATTTTTTACAGAATGTCCGTTGAGTTTTTCTATTTACTAATCTGAAATTCGTTTTGGGTGAAACGGAACTGTTTCTGAAAAAAGTGCGAAATTCGAGAAACCTGTGGTGTCCTCTATTAAGGTATCTTGTAATTTTCTCAGAAACAGTTGCGTTTCACTCAAAACGAATTTCAGCTTAGGAAATAGGAGAATTCAACGGACATTCTATAAAAAATTTATCCAATCAAAGGTGTGTGTGTATGTCAAAGTACATTTTAACTTCGATTCACTAGATTACGGATCAAAATAATAGTTTTCTTTTTGTTCTAGATTATTTTCTTGTTAATGATGGACTTAAATAATGGTTGGTTTGAAACTTTAAGTTATCCTGTAGTAGTAAGTAAAATTTTCTAATTTATATCTGGAAATAATTTAGACAAAATAGATATTATATATTTATTAAACAAACATTTTCTAGCACAATATTCAATATATCGTCAATAATTTCAACAATCCCCCATACGATCATGAAGGTATGCTGGTGGATAATCATTTCATTGAAATAATAATGCAGGATAAACAAATTTTCTATTTTTAGTCTATATAGATTTTTGATTGGAGAATATTCTTGAATGTCGACTAATTCCAATATTTATTTCTTTAATAGACGAAAAGTTTTTTTTCTGTTCTATTAAGAAGTAAAAGATTAAAGAAATATCTGGATTTATTTAACTAAAAAGAAAATATTATACATTGTTTTTCTTTTCATTTTTACTATTAGCTGTTTTATGCTAATATAGAATTTCAATAAAAAATAACAAAAATACATCTGTATAACTCTTACATATTTAAAAAGTCGAATATGTGACATTTATTGTGGATATGAGACAGTCGAATCTTTCTTATTAACTTCAATCAAATGAGAGCCTATTTGTGGTTTTGAGGTTAGTATTAATTTTTTAGCAGTAAGACTAAGAAATAAACCTCTATGAATATTGATGAGTGTGAAATATCTTGATGATATACCTTAAGCTATATAGTCTCTAATCGTTTGTTTGTTGGAGATTTATTTACAATGGAAGAGTATGTATGGTACGTCACGAATATTGAATATTTTTGAGTCTAATTAAGTTAAAATATTAAGGTATTTAAAGTGTATGTTATGCGCCATTAATTCAAAATGTCAGCAGAATTTATTTGTCTCTTTTCTTCATAGTTGAATACAGGTAGTCGAGTGACATAAGGAAGAGTATGTTTCAAATAAAAAAAAAATTATTTTGAGAGTAAAATCTACAATACCATTTGTTAAAAAGAAAAATAGTTTATTTGAAATATTTGACTATCATACAAGGAAATATACTCAATTGTATTTATTAACTAGCTAGAGCTTTGATCATTCTAGTGGGTTTTCGTCCTCTCAGTCAATTATTCATGCGAAGTTTTCGGTCAATCAAATGTATTGTTCTTGAGGAGATACTCGGTATTTATCAAATATTTATATATCAAAAGAAAAACCATACAATCAAGTTGTTTAATACATTCGTTTGAGTTGAATCTTTCAGAATATTCTACTAACTATAACATCTACTATAGGCTAGATTTTAGATAAAAATTTCATAATCCAGTTTTCCATGAATAGTTGATCCAGCTGCCCAAGATCTACTAGAAACGATCATAACTTCGGTTGAACAACATATGAGACCGAACTGCGTGTAACAATTGGCTATGTTTTCTCACTTTACGAGTAAAAATTTTATTTTGACTTGAATAAATTCAATTGTTTTCAGTTATTATACATACTCATCCATTGTTATTTATGACAAAGACTCATCATTTCGGATTTATCTTAAATACTTTCGAATTGTTGATTGTCTAGTCCGAATTCAATAGTTATCAAAAAAAAAAAAATTTGTTTAATCCTGCAAATAATCTCTTATATACATATATATAATATTTCATAATTTTAATTTCTTTTTTTAGGATCATCAACAACAAACATATGTAACAAAACATGATTTAAATTTATTACATAAAAAAATAATTGCTACTGAGTAAGTTTTAATTTAAAAAAAAAAAATTTATAAATTTTACAAAATATAATTTTTAGTTTAATCGTACAAAAATATCAAGATGCTAATAAAGCTCTATTAAGATTACAAACTGAAAATGATGATCTTAAACAACAAATTGAACAAATTACAAAGTAAAATTTTTATATTTATTTTAAACTTTGATTTTATATTTATTTGTTTATTTATTTGTTCTTTAGTGAATGTTGTATATTTGGTAAACAAGTGACAGAATGTACACAAGAATGTGATAATTTAAAAGAAGTAAATTTAATTTTATATAGAAAAAAATTTGATGTTATTTTATTTTGTTTTGTTTTAGCAAATTGAAATATTAAATAGTGAAAAACGTGAATTACATCAACAATTACGTTTATTACAAGATGAAAATACGAATAATTATCATGAAATTATGGTTTTAGTAAGTATTTTACTGAGAAATGAATTGTTTGTTTTTTCATTATTAATTTTTGTTTTTATTTTAAGAAACAATATGAATCATTAAAAGAAACGAATGATGACTTAAGTAAAACTGTTAGTCGACAGCAAAAACAGATAGCAAAATTAGAACTTCAAGTACAAAGAAAATTACCTATTATTTATAAGTAATAATAACTTTTTTTTTTCTCTGAAAACATAAAATTTATTTATTTTTATCTTTTTCTATTTAGGCCAACTAAAGATAAAAAAGAACCATCGGAAACAGGTAGAACAAAAAAAAATTCTATTTTTTAAAAAATAAATTATTATTATTTATATATTTAGATATTGCTTTAACTAATTCACAAAAATCTGTACGTGAACTTAAATTAGCACTTGCTCGTCTTATGAATTTTATACAAACATCGAGTAAGATTTTATTATAAATTTCAAATATTATATTTATCATTTACTCAATTTTAGAAATTGAAATTCCAACAGCTCTTAATATTCGACCTGTTCTTAAAGCGCATGATATAAATGATGGTAAGATTAATTTTTTTTGTTTCTTGGAAAATTTTTCTAATGTCATTTTTTTATATTTAGATTTCTTAGAAATCGAAGGTGAATTGATTCGTAAACCAGTGAAAAAAGTATCTGTAAGTTATTTAAAACATTAAATTTCATTATAAGTTTTTTAATCTTTTTTTTTTTTATAGAAACCGGTTATTAGTCAAGCTGACGATGACGATGATGATGATGATGATGATAATGGTGATTTTATTGATGTGAGACATACTATTGAATCCCAACCAGAACCAGAACCTCAACCTCAATCTGTAAATATAACTAATTCATCATTAGATATTATTGAAGAACCTTCCAAACCGTCTTCACGTCGACAACAGAAAAAAAAAGAAATACCAAAAACAAAAGCTACAAAAAAATCTTCAACAAAATCTCGTCGAAAAAAAGATGTATCCATAACAGAAAATCCATCAATAAAATTAGATGATCTTGCTAATGAACTTGAAATTGCTTTATCACAATCTGATCACCAACCACAACAACAGCAACAAAATATTCCTCAATTATTTTCTTTTCTTAGTGATGATGAAGATGAAGATAAAATACTAAAGTCAAATACACAATCATTATCAATACCTATGTTTACTCCTATTACTTTACAATCATCAACAATAAGTTCAACGATATCAATAGTAGAAAAACCAACGAAATCAATTACTAATAACGTATCCTTTCTTAGTGATGATGAAAATTTATCGCCTACTATTGAACAACAGTCTATGTTTACTTCATCATTTAATCAAACTAGTATTTCTTCATTACAAGTTGATAGTATAACACCAATGGATATTGATACATTCAATAAACCAACAAAATATATGTCATTTCTTAGTGAAGATGATGATGATAATAATAAATCATGTACATCTATATCAACTTCTTTTACTAAACAACAATCTATTAATCAAGAATATATTTCTTCGTTAGATTTTAATCAATCAATTATGAATAATGATAATAAGTTACCATCGTCAGATAAACAATCAATAACTCATATTCCTGCAACTGATACATTACAACAATCTTTATCATCAAACAAACAAATTGAAACAATCGTTGAAAATACTCAAGATTCGTTAATAAATGATAAACAACAAATAACATCATCCAATATTGTAAATACTCTTGATTCAAATCGTATTCAAATCCTTTTCCGTTTATTAAATGTTCTAACACAAATACCAGTACCATTAAAACCATTACGATTGGTTCGCCGTCGTATTCGACACAAAAAGAACTCCGAAAAACAAGTTTCAGTATTAACGAGTAATAAATCAAATGACGAAAAAGAAGAAACAACACTTATTCAATTATCAGAACATTCAACTTCTGAACAAATAGAACAAGAATCAAAAGCTATTTCAGAAATTATTACAACAATCAATAACATACCGGTTAATGAACTTTCTATACCAATGGAAGAAGAACCAAAAGATTCTAAAGAAAATATTACAGTAACCGATGAAATAACGAGCGAACAAGTTTCTGTATCGATGGAAGAGCATTCAAAATTCATTACAGAGAATGATACAATATCTATTCTCCTACCAGAAAGCCAAAGATCCATACCTATGGAAGAAGAACCAAAACATACTGAAGAAAGTAATACAGTGATTAACGAAATACGAAACAATCAAGTATCTATATCAATCGAAGAGCAACCAGTAACTGCGGAAGAAAGTGATACAGTGAACAACGAATTACCGAAAGATCAAGTTTCAATATCAACGGCAGAACATTCGAAATTTAGTACAGACGATGCTAATACATTTATTTATACGCCGGAAAGCCAAATTTTTAGATCAACAGAACAAAAATTAGAAAGTTCGGAAGAACTTAGTACAATCAAGAAAGAAATATCGAAAGATCGAATTTCTGTATCAACAGAAGAACAACCAAAATCCATTACAGCAAATACTACCACATTTGTTCACATACCGGAAAGTCAAATTTCTATACTAATAGAACAACAACCAAAAGCTTCTGAAGAAAATGATACAGTTAGCAACGAAATTGTGAACGATCAAGTTTCTCTATTAACAGAAGAAAACCACAAATCTATGGAAGAACATCATTATTCTCAAGAATACAATTTAACAATTAATGTCATACCTGAAGTACAAGAAAATCCTGCTGAAGAGAAATATGTTAATGGTAAAGTACCTTTTTTATGAAAATTTTCATAAAATATTTTTCTTTTATTGTTTTTAGAACAATTAACAATGAATAACGAATCTTCGATGATGATACCATTATCTCCAGAATTCGAGGTAATTATATAATTTCATTTAAATATCTGTTTTTTCTATAATTTCTATTATAGCTTATTGTTGAATCAATGAAAACCGAACAAACATCATCATCTAAAAACGAATCAGTAAAATCAGTACCTCCACCAATTTTAGGTAATGAATTTTTCTTATCATATTTTTGTTTCTTGAATTCCATTCTTATTTTATTTGTTAATAGAAACGCCTAAACAATCTTTATTAAAACCTTTTCAAATTTCATTTATTAATCGTCTTCTGAATACATTAATTAATCTACCTGTAAAACCTCTTATTCTTCCAATGCCATATCCATTACGAAAAAGAAAACGAAAAACCGTTGTTGATAAGCCATCTGTTATTCGTCCTAAACAAACACCTAAACGAATATCTCGTTCATCAAATCGTATGCAAACTCGAACATTAAATTCTATACGAACATGTATTGCACGTTGTAATCAACCAACAATAGTAAATCGAAAACGAACAGCAACAGAATTAATATCAGAATTACCACCAATACCAAAACGAATGAAATCTATAAGAACGCAACAACAACAACAACAACAACAACAAAATTCTAATGAATATGATTTAATTATAAAATTTCTTAATTCGTTTTCAAAAGAAATTAATGATGATTTACAAAAATTTCTTCAACAAAAATTACATGAAGATATTTTATTATTTAATGATAATATATATCGGATTTTTAGTGATTTAATGATGTATAGATGTAATATTATACTTCCACTAGTCAAAAATCTTCATCGATATGAAGAATCTATTAAATTATTATTAGTATATATTCATAGTCAATCATCAGTATTTCAACAACATTTTATCACAAAATTAAAACAAGCATTTGAATTTGAAATCAAGCAACAACAAATATCTAATAATCGTATTAAAATTTTAAAGTAAGTGTCAAATAATTAATCTGAGGAATTGTGCCATTAGATAAAGTCTAATGAAACTGAATAAAACCTATAATCATTCATCCTTATTTCGATCTGAAATGCACTCTATCATACATCGAAAATTTCAGTTAAAATGAATTTTTCTAAACTATTTGCATTTGTTTAGGATATGATATTTCAGGAAGACAATATTTATTCTAGGTGAATTTGTCGGTATATATGACAGGATTCATAAAAATTTCTTCTGAATGAAATTATAGATCGAAATGACGATATCGAATTTTTTCTTTGATATGCGTTGAACGAGATTAGTAATTCAATAAACTAACGATAAATGAAAAAGAAAGTAATAAGAACACAAGTCATTATAGATATTGATTAGTCTCAGTAGACTACCTAATTACACAAATATTACCTCAAGTACTTTTCACCAGCTGAACGAGTTCTCTCATGAAAGTCACATCAATTAATATTCACTATCTTTTGATACTTACAAAACTAAATTTCTGATAAAATCCTTCAAACATTTTCATTCATCAATCTAAAAACTGTTTATTCTCTTAATATTCTCTTAATATTCATTATCGATGATTATATCGAGTTACATGTCTTATGAAAATATTCTTTTGATCAAATTTTCTGTTCAAAGAAGATCTCAAGTTTTTTTTAGAAAATAAAAACATTCGAAAAAATAATTTCAAAGTATAAAAAAACAGACGGTTGTTGTTGTTTTCAAGTTACATAAGCAAATAAAAACAATCTATTTAATCTTATATTGAATCTAATCAATATCTTCTGATAGGTAGCTATATTTAGCCACCATCAATAATTTAATCATGTGCCACAAAAGGTTTACAATAATCCTCCAATAACTTTTCTACTTGAGAAAAAGTCGAAAAAACTATTCTATATTTTATCCTTATTGATTTATTTTTCATATTTTTACTCATTAACTTATTATTTATTTATTTTTTTTCTAGTCGATTATTTTTTCTCACATGTTCCATATTTCCAACATCATCAATAATTATATATGCTCGTCTATTTGATATAGGTTATTATTTATCTCATGATATTCTTATTGATGCATTAACATTTATTTCAAATATATGTTCATCATTAATTTCAATTGATTCACAAACAAATTCATCGAATATTTTACTTCATCAAATTTTATTTGATACATTACAAAATAATAAATTTCATATATCATATGAATATTTAGAAAATCTTCTCATTGCTTATCATAGATATACACATGATCAAGAAGATTTAATACGTTGTTTTATATTAATATCTCGTTCTCAATCATGGTTATGGTGTTCAAATGAATTATGTATGAAATTTTTAATTCCATTATTAAATAAAATTAATGATGATCAACAACGTATAATTATTTTAACCATTTTACAATATATCTTATTTATATATAAAGATAATGAAGATTTTAAACGAGATATAACATTTCATGATCAGATCAAACAATTACTGCGATCATTAAAGACATTAGATAGTTTTGCATGTACTGTACGAGATAAGATTTTTTTCATTCTTCATACTTGTGATTAAATAAATAAAAGCAGCAAAACGGATGACATTAAAATCTATTAGAAAATTTTATTTATCAAATTTAAAGAATACTATCATGTATATAATTGTTATTAGAATGAAGAGAAAAATTCATTTTTGTGAACGATGATCATTTTCCAATTGATTTGAAATATGCTGAAACAGCAGAAAAACTGATTAATTCACAGTAGTTCATTATGTGACATCATGCTTTCATTTTAATTTAAAAACAAGAAAGTTTCGTTGTACTGAAAGAATTCGATTGAATAAACTTACTAAATTAATATTTCAATGTAACCAATAGATTATATTTCACTTCAAAAAGCAGAATTAGACATAATCATGCATATCACTGCGATTCGTTATAAATTTTAATTGATTAAAGTCTGTATAATTTCTTGTGATTTTTTTGTTCAAAAAAAATTTAAAACTAATCAAGATTTTGTATTTGCAAACAAAAGAAATAGATATGTTAGTGTCGGGACAGAAACCGAAAAAATATGTAGGTAGTATTCAGACCCCGTTTGAAGCTGAAAAGCAAGTATTAACTTCACCTGTAATATAGCATCGTCTCATATCTAGAGAAAGTTCAAGAGTCCTTGAAGGATGGTGTCTGTCGGGTTCAAATTTTTCAGATTTGAATCCAGTCGAAACGTACTTTGATATACTCAATAATATTTTCTAGTCCTAACTGGATAGACGCCTCGGAGATATGAGATACTTTTTATCAACTTTTTGTATTCAATAAATAGTGCACTTTACACATTTCTCAGATGATTAGAACTCATCAGATCCATAATTTTCAAACCCGAACCAAGTCGAGTCTAGTATCAATCCTACGGAGTCTACTAAAAGGAGCTGAGTAACTACCTGACTTCACCACTATGCTAATGTTTCAGAAAAACTTCCTTCAAATATAAACATAAAAATTTCGCGCTCGTCTTACTAAACCGAATTATCACAAATTGTATATTTTTGACAACTAGTTAATTCTACTGAATTTTTTATCATTAAATCAATCGACTTCTTCATAGTTGTATATGTAATTTGAGACAAAACTTAAAAATTAATAAGGAAACCTTAAATTATAACCTGTAACCAAAGGGCAAAATGGCATACGATTATGTAGACCCTCGAATACTATGTTCGCAGAATATCGATAAAAAATAAAATATACATTACAGTCGAAATCATTTTAGTGGTTGAAAAATAACCTTAAAGGATTTAGTAAAGTTTGCCCCCGAGAGGGGTTTTAACAAAGCTATTTTTCTCTCTTTCTCAATGTTTTATCTTTCTCTCTCTCTCAAAATAGGTGTGTCTAATGGGTTATAACCCTTTTCAATTTGCTTAAATTTAACAGATGTTGATCTTCACACAATCAATTCTTACAATTGAAACACCCACTGATAACGTTTCTTCTTCTTTTTTTTTTCTCATCGAAAACTATCTATATAAGGACGAGAATTTCAATGTACAGATATTCACTTCTAAATTCTATTACTTCTCGTGCCATTTCTCTTAATTAATTAACAAACCGACAGAGAAGAGAGTTGACGAGTTGCCACAAGACTTAATGGTGGAAGTTTATACGGAATCCGTTTCAAACATATTTCAATTTACAAGAGGTGGTCTTAAGTCTCGTACATTTATATGTCAACATATTAAGCTTTATATATTACATTTATTAATTGATTTAAATAATTAAAATGGAAAAAACTGTACTTCAAGAAACACAACGTTTACTTGATATGATTGCTAAACGTGATCTAAATGACGATGGTAAGATTTGATTATTCTATTGAAAATTAATAGAAAAACCGAAATCTTGTGTTTTTCATATATATATAGAAAAGCAACACTTAATCGATGAAACGGTTGATAATTTCAATAATTATATCAATCCAGGCTTTTTACAATATCGAAAATCATTTTCATCTGATTATGTTGCAGGTAAATTTATTATATAAATGTTTTATTTGAAAACTAATCTTTCTGTGTTTTTTATTGTAGTCGAATGGGCGGATAGTGGTTCAACATTTACTTGTGTTAAAGGCATTGAATATATCGATTGTTTAGGAGGATTTGGTATTTATAAGTAAGAAAAACCAAAAAAAAAGAATTTTATAATCATATTCATTTTAATCATTGACTTGTTTCGTGTTTTATTTTAGTGTTGGTCATCGTCATCCAAAAGTATTAAAAGCAGTTAATGATCAATTACAACGTCAAGCATTACATTCACAAGAATTACTTGATCCATTACGAGGTTATTTAGCGAAGATTTTAGCAGAATTACTTCCGGGCAATTTAAAATATTCATTTTTTACCAATAGTGGTACTGAATCAGTTGAAGGTGCATTAAAAGTGGCTATGCTTGCAACAGGTCGTCGAACAATAATTGCTGCTATAGGTGGTTTTCATGGAAAAAGTTTAGGTTCCTTAAGCGCAACTTCAAAGTAAGAAAAGAATATAAAATGAAAAATGAAAGAAGAAGAATTTAAATATTGATTATTTATATTTTCGTTTTTAGAGCTGTTTTTCGAAGACCATTTTTACCATCATTACATCATATGCGTCATGTACCATTTAATGATTTACGTGCAATTGAACAAGTATTCGCTAGTTTACACTTTACGGGTGACGATGCTGGTATGATTATTTCTAATATTAGGTTTTAATTAGATAATTATTTGAATTTTTTTCTTTAGCTGCTGTTTTACTTGAACCAATACTTGGTGAAGGTGGAGTTATTGTAGCAAATGATGATTATTTTCCAACTGTTCGTCGTTTGTGTGATAAATATGGTGCTTTATTAATAGCCGATGAAGTTCAAACTGGTATGGGACGAACTGGAAAAATGTTTTGTGTTGAACATTGGAATGTTGAACCAGATATTATATGCTTGGGTAAAGCGTTTGGTGGTGGCATTATTCCAGCAGGTAAATCAATAGATTATATATTTATAAAGTATTCCAGAAGTTTGTCAGAAAAGTTAACATCAATATCTAGATAAGTGTCCGTGCTTATAAACATCAGAATAAAATTAATTTTATTAGTGATCAAATTTGAGTCAGCTATGATTGCAAAAAAGGAAAGTACCATTACGTTTAGTAAAATATACTAAATTTAGATTGTATTAAAGTTATATATCAATACTTTTGTGAAACTAGCACAGTGAAAGATTGTCAAAACTTAGAAAATATTCTTGATCTTTCACTGTATCAGTTTTACAAGAGCGTTGACATGTAACAATAATGCAATCTTCACTTGGTGTGTTCTTGGCAAACTTGACTTACAGTTTTCGTTTTGCATCTAAGAGTAACTCCGATTCGGCTGTTACTAAAACTTTTTTCATTGTAATGTTTATATGCATAAAAATTTATCTTGATATTTACGTAAACTTTCTTAAGGGACTTGTGAAACACCCTGTATACTTTTATTTTTAATCTTTGTCTTTTTTTTTGTTGTCAAGGTGCTTTTGTTGGTACAGAAAAAATATGGAAACCAATATTTGATAATCCATTTTTACATACAACAACATTTGGTGGTAATCCATTAGCATGTGCAGCAGCAATAGCAACAATACATGTTTTATTAGAGGAGCATCTTTGTGAACGTGCACGAACTATTGGTGATATATTTTTAAGTAAACTTAAATCAAGTATTAAACCATATATACCACATATAGCACTTGATGCTCGTGGTAAAGGTTTAATGCTAGCTTTAGAATTTCCTGATACAGATATTGGTTTTCGTGTTTCAAAAGGTTTATTTCGAGAAAAAATACTTGTTGCTGGTACATTAATTAATGCAAAAACAATTCGTATTGAACCACCATTAACAATAACATTAGAACAAATCGATCAAGTTATTAATGCTTTAGATAAAGTATTAAAAGAAATTTCAAATGACATAAAACCTTCATTATCAAGTAATGATTTAAATACTAAAACAATGACAATGAATACTCTTCAACGCACTGTACTTTCACAGCAATTGTGAATCAATAAATGACTGTCTATTTTCTTATTTTATTTTTTCGTTTTTGTTTGATTGGTTGTTAAGAGAATCATTAGTGATGTTAACCAGGCTTTTTGTTTTTTGGATTAAGAATAAATTTCAATTTAAAAAATTATATGTATATTTTTTTTTGTGGTAAATGAAGAATCAATGTAAAAAAAACGTATATTCTTTGAATTTAAGAGAGGATACAGAGGAAAACTGTTATTTCAAATGATTATAATTGTGGTAAAAGTAAAAAGCCAGTCGTTATCAAAAGATTGAAATGAAGACTACGCTAAAATAAATACGAATCTTAAGAGAAAAACAAGCGAAAACTGCGATGTAAAAATAATTGCCGAAGTCTGAATCCTTGGTTTTGCTGTTGAGAAACATCGTCGAGAAGTCAAACTTTTTCATGTTGAAAGAACAAAGTCTAAGCTTCAAAAAAAAAACAGATGCTCGATTTACTGTTTGATTTTCATGAAAATTCAATACAAAACAAATTAATTTTTCACGATGTCCCTCAACGGAGAACTGTGGGTCAAGGTTTTCGTAATTACACTACTTTCGAAGCTTAAATATTTGTTGATGAAATGAAAAATTTGCTTTTTTTTTTATGTTTTTTTTATATATCTGGTATTCGTAACAAACGATGCAAGATGAGTTTTAGAATATGTCAAGTAAAGCGACAGTCTTTTTTCGTATTTCGGCTACAGATTTACATAAAAGACAATATAAAGAACAAACAATAATAAAATCAATTTCTAAATTTGACTGTATTAAAGTTTTAATGGCAGGCAATATCAGTTATTTTCTCTTATCGTTTCTGTCTCGTCCGTTATTTACTATTCAAAAAACACATTAGAGGAAAGAAAACATATATTGTCCATATTCAAAATAAGTCTTGTATGTCGTCTTCAATATTCTAACAATGTAATTTTATTGTGATGTTATTCATAGATTTCGAAGAATTAAATGAATGAGCTATTATTTCAAAAAAATTCTATATTTTACTGATAGATAAAGTAACATTTATCATAGTTTTATTTCTAGATTTATTAATAAATGAATCCATTTGAAGAATTAATTGCCGAAACACTTGGAAATGAAATGCCAAGGTCACAAAGTTTTGGTAGGAGCTTTTTAATAATAGATTAATATATTGTTTTTGTTGATTTTATGAAGATCTTTCCAATTCTGGATCTTCTTTATCTCAACAAAAAACACAAATATCAAGTGTATCAAGTGTCATTGAATATAATCCAGCTCGTATGGCTAACTTTTTAGGATATAATACCTTCAATAATAAGCCTGCACAAAAATTAGAAACGATCTATGAAAATTTATCATCATCATCGATACAAAATGTATGAATACAAAAAAAAAATTGTTTTATATATAAATAAGTTTTTCTTTTAGGTACCATTGAATTTTCATTTGGTATTTTATTGATAAACTTATTCATTTTTATTGATACATATAAAAATTTATTGATTTTAGAATCCACCTAAACAACAAGAGACAACCGATAAAAAAAATCTATCAATGCATGGTTCTGTTAGTTCATGGAGTAAGTTAATTATAAATTTTGTGAAAAGCTTTTTAATCTATTATTTTGACTTTTAGATTTATAATGAATATTTTGTTTTGTAGCATTTATTTGTTGTTTTCAAAACTATGAAACTTTTTTTCTCATTTTGTATGTCTAATAAATATGAAATAGT
>CAJNOP010000004.1:1805057-1930110 GCA_905250075.1 Rotaria sp. Silwood1 | reverse complement strand
CGACTCACATTTGCATTAAAACATCCTCACCAAAAATTAGGAGTACCAACAGGAAAACATCTGTACCTTCGATGTATCTCATCGTCAGGCAAAAAAGTTGTACGTGCATTTACGCCTACATCTACAGCAGATCAAGTTGGAAAATTCGACTTGATTGTAAAGTTGTATAGGGCCAGTGGAAACTGGTCTGGTGGCAAGATGTCTGCATGCATTGATCGACTTAAACCCGGTGATACTGTTGAATGCAAAGGGCCATTTGGAGACTTTGAATATCAAACTGGAGGTACTCTCGTCATTAAAAATATCGCTCATCAAGTCAGTCGATTTACAATGATTGCTGGTGGAAGTGGAATTACGGGAATATACCCAATTTTGCGATCTGCTCACAAAGATGGTATCAAATGTCATGTAGTAGATTGTAATAAGACTGAGGTAGACATTCTTATGCGCCAGGAGCTTGATGGCTACAAAGAAGTATCTCATTGTCTTTCACGTCCAACAAATGGATGGAAAGGTCGTTCTGGATACATTTCTAAAGCTCTTATCGGACCTGTACATGATGGTTTCTTATTATGTTGTGGACCAACTGGAATGATGGAGAGTGTTCTTAAGATTGCAGAAATAGTTGGCTGGGACATTAAGAAACAAGTCATTTTTCTATAAACAAAAGAAAACAGAGTTATTTAGAGCAACTTCTTTAGAGCTGAAATGTGGAACTCACATGTTTTCTTTAACCTAATTACACTAACACATAATATTCAAAGTGAACAACCTGTCACACACTTTAGTTGCTTTTTCATCATAATCGACTGACAGAGAACAGTCTTCTTTATTTATTATGTCTTTCGTGCAGAATTTTCTTTTCTTACTGGCGTTATTATTGTTTTTTTTTGTTTTGTTTTTATTCGCTCATTGTTTTCCTTTTTTATATTTGTTTTCTCAGACTATACATTCATACCCCAAGGAACGAGAAATCCAAGTGGCTAGATGCTGTTGTCGGATACTATATACACTGTTTATTGTTCACTATCATTGTTGGTTATTCAACCATGAATTCTTGTTTATGTTTGCATTATTAAAAAACTAGAGCTTTTGTTAACACACACATCCACATTCTCTAATGTAATGGATCAGTTGCATTTATAACGCACATACCGTATTATGAAAGCGGAGAAACTTTATAACAGAAACAAAAAGGCAGTCTGCTTCTTAATCAAATATTATAACTTATCTTTATTATTTGAGGATCGTTTTTTGAAATAGAAGAATATTGTTCTGTAGAAAACAGTAAAAAGTGGCGTGTTTTATTGCACCCAACAAATACTTCATATCAGTTTCTTTTTTATCTTCAGAGTAAAAAAAAAAAGAAAAGAAATGAATTCTGTTGCATAGAACATTGAAAATGAATTACGATCATGTCACTACAATAGAGACGGAATCCATTTCTCGACTGCGATAGAGCAGAACGACAAGGCTAAACCCAAATATTTGAACGTCGATTCAATAGTTTTATGAATTTATTCATCAAATATAATGCATGGTGTTTAAGAAAAATCTAGGATTGACTTTCGGACCGAGCATGGACAAAACTATTCGAAAATAAATTATTAGATTTTGTAATAAATAAAAGACTCATACTGTGCCACTGTTCTTGTCCCATCGCTCGATGAGTTTGAAGAAGATCAATCAGAAAATTGTCATCTATTAACGGCTTATATCTTGTTCATCTGTCTATTAGCAGATTAATTTTTGAACATTAAGTGAATAATTTGATTAACTACAAGGAATGTTTGATTCATTTTTCCATATACGAATGACGGGCCATCATCGGATCAAATATTCTCTTTTCAACAGTTAGTGTAGATTACTGAAATGTTGAATTCATCGAGACAAATAGAAATGTTAGTTGACAATTTGTAACATCGATATTTGCTAAACAATACCGATATTTTCTTATGCTAATGTTATGCACGTTCTGTTTATGAAAAGTATTACACAGTCGCAAATATCTAAGATTTATCTTTCATTCTTACGACTTTCGTTAGTAGTGTGCAAATATTATTGCACCGAAAAGCATCGATATGCTATTTACTGTCAATCATTGATTTTTTTATGATAAATGACGATCATGTACAGAAACATGCGTTGTTACGTGCTGGAAAAATAATGATGATACAAGCAGTTACACTTGAATAAATATACATGTTTTTTTTTCTCTATTTGATTCTCTTTTTTTTTTACCTATGTTGATAGTCAATAAAAAGTTATTCACCTAATAATACTCTCAAAATATTTGGCGTGTATCGTTCGAAAGTAATCAAATATTTCCATCATCACTATTTTTATTATTCTTCTCGTTGTTCTAATCATGAAACGAGATAGAGTTGGCCACTATGAGCAAACAATCTTTAATCGATTCCGAGAATAATTGAGAGCTACGACACGCACTTCGTACTCTTATGTTTAACAATGTTATCGATAATGATGATATTCAAAGAGTTTGTGTTTTTAATCTATTAATCTATTTACTCATATATAAGAAGGTTTTTGTATTTAATTATTTCCAAAAGGAAGTATTTATATGGACTAAAATATAAAACGATTATCGGAACCCACCTGTTTTAGACCTACTAAATGTATATAAATCACAAAGTGTGTTTTATGATAGTGCATAACACATTGCTTTTGCACTTGAAGAAAATCTTCATTTTATTATTGTGTGAGATCGAAAGATCAAGTTCGAATATGTCAAGCAAAAAAGAATACAGACTACTGATTTCATATGCAGCTTTGTATTTTTTTTCATGTAGACTAATTTCCTCTCCAAAAAATGCAAGTATTAGGTGAATAAAATAGATATGAGTATCCGAGAAACGCTTTCAAATAATTAGTTGATCTGTTGAACCGAATCAAATTCAATTTTGCGCAGAGAACTATATTAAAACGAGAAGAAGCAATGGTAGGAGTTACCGGTTCTAATACCATGTCAAGAAATAGTCGGAAGACACTTCTGTTCTATAACATTGTCATTGCTACGAGGTTTTTTAAGAATAATGGTTGATGATACAACACATGTAGCCGAGATGTGTGCATAAGGAATATGTTACTGATGATGTTATGCAAGATGTGAAGAATGGATTACAGATAATTCTACAAGAAACCGTACAACCCTTTCTCTTTCGATCAACAATAATGAAAAGTCGCCTTCACCTTCAAGATTGTCGACGTAAGTTTTTTCATATTTTTTTCAAGAGGTCTATGAATTTCGAATAAATGTAATCTGATTCTTGATTTGAGGCCACACACTGTTTTTAGTTTGATTGAGAAAAATAATACAATCGTTGAAGTATTAGACAAGCTGTTACATTTTTCTTTTATGAAAGGCACGTTAATACTTTCATTGAATAGGAACAACAAGAAACGAGTCACATGTAACGCTTAAATATACTATAAAGAAAATGTTTAATGTTATATCTTTTCTTGTTTTTCCCACTCAATAACACCATTAACGTGCTCATCATAATAGAAAAGCACATCAGCTTGTCGAATATTTCAACCATTGTGTTACTTTTTGGATTGACTAAGAATAGTATAGGGCCTCAAGTAGAGAATCAAATTAAATTCATCCGAAATTTATACGCGTTATCAGAAAATTTCACATCTCTCTCTTGTATTTAACTGGAAAGTTATTGAGAACGATAATCTGGATCAATTTTCTTTTTTTCTCAAGTTGAGGATTTTCACTCGGTATTTATTGAGCAAATTTCTCTTTCAAAGTAAGTAATTTTTATCTGAAAACAGTTGCCGACAGTTATGACAACTTTACTATCAATTTTCTTTCATGATTCACCCGTATATTTTTGCAAGGTATCAACAGTGGTAAGTTTGAGCACTTTTTATTTTTCATTTTAACATACAAACACTCCTATTTATCTTGTTCCATTGATCAAAAATATCACTCTTAGACGTAGTTTGTATCTCATACGCACAAAGTTTTTCAGCTTCTTGAACAAGAAATACAAGTGATGTAGATACATCTTGAGGCCTTCGCGTGTCAAGCACGTTTGAATGTTATAAAAAGCCATCCGCTCATGTTACTTAGTTTTTAAGATACATAATTTCTTGACTAGTGTTCGATCTGGAATTGAAATGTTGAACGTAAACTCTGACTTATACAGTACCTATCGGCTTTTTTCTAGGGAACTACTAGAGACGATTGTTAAGTGTTTAGAGAAAGAGTCTAAACATAAACTTCCCTATTATCATTCAACTATAATCAACAAGATAACGTGTGAGGGTACGAAAAAGGAATGAATATCCAAGACCACGCGGAAACTCGATTTTTTAAAACCAAGATGTATACGAAATCCTCATCATATCGGCAGTATTTATCACAATTACTTCTAGTCACTGGTTTTTAGCATACAAGATTAATTTTTCATTAACTTTAAGCCTTTGGGACCGGTGATACAAGGGTTGTACCACCTATTTTTCAATAAGGAAAATGTTTGTTTCTCATAAAACTATTATCATCTGTAAGGTAATAGGTCGTTCCAGCTACCATCGCATGCATATCTTTCCTCTCTTTTTTCTTGTCATATAGATGCTTCTCAGATCTTCTCTTTTCTTTCTGCTCTATACATTGATGCCATGATCACTTTCTTTCTTATCTTGATGTATTGTCATAAGGCTTTTATGTAATCATTTTGATCCACATACAATAAATTGACGAAAGAACCATTTTTCAATTGAAAAATAATTCCGTTCCCAAAGGGTTAACAAGTGATATAACAATGATATATACTACGAATTTTGTTTAATAAATGTTTAATAAGAATCATTATGTGCTTTTGATGATGGAGAAAGATGAAGAACATTACCTATGGTTATTTTTGAATTGCTTTTGACTGCTTCATAGAGTTGACGTTTTTCCATTTTTGATGAATACCTAAATGTATATCAATTGATGACCACTGAAAAACAGTATTCTAATGAAGACTACTCAGTGGACTCATTTTTAGATAATCGTTAAGTGTGTGTGTATGTGTAAAGTATTATTGAATAGACATACTACACCGCATAATTCTGCACTTACATGAATTGCAGCCTTGAAAGTTACTAAGATTGTGACTTTTTTTTATGAACGATTTTTATTTATACCAAATAAAAAATTAAAAAAACCGTGTCAAATTTATGTTATAACTTTGTGCAGATATATTCTTTTTTCTTTACAAGATCAAATATTATGAGGCCTTAATAGTATAATATCGATAGATTGTTCATGACATTCTTTAACAAATACTCGATGATGACCTTAAAATGACAAACAAAACGTTACAGGAAAACTTATTAAGTGAACAATCTATTAACCAGAATTTGAAGTTGAAGTACTGTAATTTTTCTAAAACCTAAAATCCATACTGAAAGTCTCTATAAATTATTTTGCATTTAGAAAAATGGAAAAGTATCGCCGCTCTCGTTCAAAATTTCAAACTGATATGTGTCCGTATAATGGAAAGAATGAGTTGTCATTTGAAAATGCGAGAAGAATTAACTACTTGTGGTGGTTAAAACACAGAAGGCTTTATGCCTACGATCAAGTTCCAAAACATTTGCAAACAAATTCGTTTATTCTCAATGGCTATCGACATAATTTATCATGGACTGAGTGTATTGCGAGTTTCTTCCTTTTTCATAATGAAACAATGAATATTTGGACACATTTCGTTGGGTTTGCATTGTTCACGTCGTATTTACTTCGAGACTTCATCTCATCTAGACATATTAATAACTTATTTTCCACTACAAATATGGATGATTATTTCATGCTGCTATTTTACGTCTTATCCATCATATCTTGCATGGTAGCGTCGACAATTTTACACTTGCTTAGTGGTTGTTCAGCAAAAATATATACTTTGTGTCTACAGTTAGACCTCTTGGGCGTTGCTCTTGCCACAATTGCATCGTTCTTCATTGGACTTCATTTAATATTTAAATGTCATTTATATACGAGAATTTTTTACCAGTTAGCAATTATTCTTCTCATCATGTTCGTTGTGATACATCATGTTTTGAAACAAGATGATACAATTGACAGTACAGGTTTCATTGTTGTTACTATAGCAGGTTTTGTTCCTTTGTTTCATTGGATTTATATGAATGGATACAATTCGAATGTTTCATATTTCTTCGGTAATATCATAATTTTCTATATTATATTCGGCACTGGCATCTTATGTTTTCGGACTAAAATTCCTGAACGATTTGCGCCTGGATATTTTGATTATGTGGGAGCAAGTCATCAATTATGGCACATATTTAGCGTCATCGCTTTTTATTGGTGGTACAAAATCAGCGTGGAACTTATCAAATACCACCAAATACATGCTTGCAGTACAGTTTGAGAATATGGGTGTGAATAAAGAGAAGATCCATACCCACATCTTTCCTTCACCCATGAGAATAATTTTCTATTGAACGAGAGTGAATAAAAAGCGTTACCTAGATAGTCATGTAGTCTGAAGAATATTTTAAATACGTCGCTTCTGTTATTTATGACGTATTGTATAATGTTTTATCAAAATAAAAGATAAAAATAAAAAACGAAGACGCTAAGTAACTTAGTTCAGAAAAGATTACTCTTGTTCAACTCTATTTACTTTTCATTATCTTAGTTCAATATAATATTATATAAAGAATGGTCTGCTCAAGAATACGATTGACTACAATCATGTTTAGCACCATCGAAAAATGATTTACAACGTTTAGGAAAAACTTGTTGGCTCACTGTTTAATGTAATTTTTGTGATCTTTGGAAAATTCTTTCAATATTTTCGAACAAAATCAGACGCGATATTTCTTATAATGAGCCAATATATGCACCCTAAACTTTGGCTTATACATTTAGTCCAAATTAATTTGTTTTTTGATCCTTCAAACAATATCTTACTAGTCTCAAACAAAGGCTGAAACAAATTTTCTAAGCTCATATTCACAAACCACCCATGATTTAATAAATGAAGGTGTTTTAAAACATATTCTTATAATAGACAAACATGAATTGTAATATTGACTGAATAAACATTTAGTTCAACTTTTTTCTTTGGATTACTATGACAAAATTAAAAACTAGATTATTTTGATGTTGTCAAGTTGAATAAATTTATTGTTTTCAATTGAAAAGAAAAACATCGACGTGTATATCGAAAATATACATGATAAATTCAATTTCTATCGAAACGATTATCGATGTCAATAATAATCATCATTTATCATCGAATTTATCTAAAGAGAATTCTACATTTCCAACAGAAACAAATCGTCATATAAGTTTTAATGATAAATATGATGAAAAGCAAGAAGAAAGAAGAAGCACTTTAATACATATTGATTTTATTCATGCATCTGAAAATGAAATTCTTCATCGATATTTATCATATTTCGAAAAATGTTTACCTTTATTTATAAATAAAAATTTAGAAAATTTTAATAATGAAATCGATATAGAAAAATTTCAATTAAGTAATACACGTATTCATCATAAAGATGATATTGAATTATATCATTTGAAACGAATACAAATTGCATTTGAAAATATTGAAAAAGATGAAGAACCTCCTTTAGATAAAGATATTATCATAATTATTGATGCTTTTCATATTTATATGGAAAATTTACTTAAAAAAAATGTCTTTATTAATCAATGTAAAATTGAACAGCAATCAAATGAAAATGAAGTAACTAAAATAAAACAATTTTTTTAACATTTAAAAAGAGATTTTTATAACTTTTAGTTTTTATCAATAATTAATGTCAATAATGGTGATCTATTCAATATAATTTTATTATCATTTAATCATATATGTCATTCTCCATTAAATATAATTGAACCTTCAAAAATAGCTCAAATATTAATTATTCTTTTTCATAATCTTTTTTCAAATATCAATGATTATATTTCGATAAAAATTTTATCATTATTAATTGAAAATTTTCATCTTGTTAATTTCTATTCGAATAATTTAATTCAAAATAAAATAATTTCATCATTTTCTTCTATTGAAAATTTTCCAAATAATTTTAATCGACAATATTTATTAGCTTTAGATATTCTTATGAAATCTATTGAAGAATCAACAATAAAATGTCCTTATAATATTCAATTATTAAATTCTAAATATATGTGTGATTCAGCAAAACATTTACTTACGAAAATAGTCTATCAAATTCGTACGTCAAATTATGAAAAATATTCTACTGAAAATCAATATGATTGTATACAAGTATTTCGAGCTATTTTAAAAAAAATTTTCAATTATTCATCATTATCAATGATAAAAATAATCGAAGATAAAGATACATATATGGATTTTAAAATAGATGAAAAAGATTTTGAAATAGTTATTACTTTTTTTAAACATTTATATAGAATGAATAAACGATGTATAAATGAATATGAACAAAATTTTATTTTCGATTATTTTTCAACAATTGTATTCGGTGACTTACATGATAAAATAATATTGAAAAAAATCAAGATTTTTCAATTATGTATTCAACATTTTGAACAAATTCAATGGCAATAAGAAATTTTATTAAACAATGGCTGTCGATATTATTCAACAAGATGTAAATTCGATTTTTTACATCTAGTTGAATAATTGTTTATGACTAGGATATATTTTCTTTTTTATGAATTATGCCATCTTTTTTTTTGTACTTAGTATTAAACGAATTAATATCAGATTAATTTAAATACTTTTTCAAGAGAATACTATATATGATTGTATCATCTTTGTTTTTTGTAATTTAAATATAATTTTTATTTTCTTTCCACTATTTAGATCTAATTATTTTTCGAAAAGATGTAACATTAAGTTCTCTACAAAATGTAAATCGAATGTTTTCTTGCAGGAATTAAAGAAGAAAAGTAAACCGAAGACTATTCAACATATATAAAAGAACAGATTTTTTTTCATGTCATTTTATTTGATAAACTGGCGAATATTTTGAAATTCTCTAGAGATAATAAAAGTTAAGTGATGATGTTTTCGAGTCATGTAAAGCTTGTTCGTTCAAAACAAAGTGAATATCTGAAAAAGGCTAAATTTTCAACATCAAATCGATTTTTAAAAAATTCGAGATTAAACAATATTATTTTGACTTTATTACGCGTTCTTTTCTTGGAAGCTGTTAAACTTCAACTTCAAAAAGCTGAATTGCCGAAAGCATGCGACACTGGGAAAATCGATCGAAGTTTCAGTTTCTTTTTATGTAATTGTGACTAATAAAAGTTGTTGCATAAAAAATTTTCATTTGTTACAAGATTGGATTAGTGTAATTGATCAATTAATATAAGACTCATAAAGAAGGAAAATTTTTTAAAGTGAATAAAATTTCTGGTCAGATTTGTAGGCGCGCACTAAAATGTTTAATAGATCGAAGTTTTTTAAATAGGAATCGATCATGTTTGTTTTATTCACTTTCGACTGATTTTTCATTTTCATATCAAACATAGACGATTTCATGACCTTTTTTATTCGTACTATTCGCAAACAACTGTAGTTAAAAGGAAAATGGTATTTACTGCACCTACTGTTCATTATTCAGCATTAGCTACTCTACCACCAGAATTAACATCTTCCAAAAGTCATCAATCGATTAAACACACAGCTAGTGTTCGATTTAAAATGAATCGAATATTCAAAAAATTACTCCATAATGATATTCATAATGAACATACAATTAGAACTGAAATAAAAGAACATAATCAATTACCTAAATCAGACGTTCATTTATCTAAAACTATAGAATACAATAATGATGCTTGCATATCAACAGCTGTTAAAAATCCTAATAATAGTAATACTGATAATCGAACACTTACTGAACAAGAATCACCAAGATCTATGCCATCTTTAATTGAACCTTTCGAACGCTTGCCATTTACTGAACCTTATTTTTCCATATCACCGAAAAATGAAAAATTTCCTTTTGAATTATCTACTTATCATAAACGTTGCATTCATCAAGAGAAATATATAGATCAAAAACAATATAATTGTGAATCATCCTCAATAAAACAAACAAAATTTTTACAACGAAATCCATCTAGATCAACATCTATCAAACAAGATCGTTCTGATTTAATCAATCGTCAATTACAAAACTCAGTAAGAATCATTCAAAAATGAAAGATCAACTTTTTTTTTTCACGTACATTCATCCTTTAATGTGCCAGCAAAGTGTGTTATTATTTTTAAATATTGTAATTCTCATTATCAAAGAAACATCAATAGATCTGATGATCTATAGAACATCTTAAAGATTTTAGCCAAGAAGAATATTCCTTTGCTAACATATTGAACTTTGAGGATATTCTACTAGTTATTCGACCTATTCACAAATAGAATTTCACGTCCAAAGTATTTTTTAAAAGTTTTTGGTATATATCTAAAATTGGATCGAAAGTTCCGTAAAACAACTATAATTTGTTGTCAAAAACTCATGAATAAACTCTTATCTGCCGATTTCATCAAGACGTCCTTATAGGCTCACTATGAGCTTATACAGCGAATATTATTTCAAGTAGTTTCTTCGGAAATAATTTCAATCTTAAAGATACAATTTTTTTTTCTATGATTAGAACTCATCCATTGATGTTAAATAAAGACTAGATGATGTTCTTATAATCATGAGTTTATCTTGAAAATTCTATAAGTTAATTATAAAAAATATTTATATCAAGATTTCAAAAATTCCAGTACAATTGAAACATTAAATCCGATTATAAGAATATTTCTTTCGATAAAAAAATATTAAAAATTAACTTATAACTAGGGGTGGACCAGTTAATTTAACGCGAGTTAATTAACGCCGTTAATTAACTAAAATCGTTAACCGTTAATATTAACGGTTAACGGTTTCCCTAGAAAAGTTAATTCGTTAATATAACGGTTAACGGTTTTCGTTAACGTTAATATTAACGTTAACGAAAATCGTTAACCGTTAATATTAACGTTAACGTATTAGTTAACCGTCAATATTAACGGTTAACGGTTTTCCTAAAAACGTTAATTCGTTAATATTAACGGTTAACGGTTTTAGTTAACGTTAATATTAACGTTAATGGTTTTTAGTTAACCGTTAATTCATTGGAAATTAACTCATTAACGTATAGACAACAATCATATATAATTTAATTTCGAATTTTTAATGAAAAAATCGACGTTCATGCAATAACTATCTTCATGGTGTAGATGAGGATGTGAGTGTGAACTAGGAATCGAAATTATATGAGTAGCTGCCTAATTCAAGTTCGAATATATATGGAGATTTCAAAGACAAATCTCAGCATAAAATCAATCCTGGACGAAGACATAGTTTTAGTTATTTATACTTATAGCTTATATTAAGACATATATACGTCAGTATTGGTGAATTATAACTAGAGAGGGAAGATCCCAACTGATCCACGGCGTTTTCAATGATACTTTGTCCCTATGTTGGGATCATTATTCTAAGAAAAATTCTAAGAGGGTTTGGGTTGATGGTGCTTCCTTCGAAGGTTATGGCCATTTTACTGATTTTTTGGCCTATAGCAAGGTATTTACAAAAAAAGCGGATAACGATATTTTGACCTGAGATTTTGCCCATATGTAGACCGCATGGCCCTTATTAAGCGCTACAAGTTTGAGTGAAAACAGATGTTTGTTTCTCGAGATAATGAATTTGTAAGAAATACCCACATTTCATAGAGAGCTCAGAAAAATGGAGTTTTCTTGGACATTCATTATCTCGAGAACGAAACATCCTTTTTCGCTGAAACTTTTCGCATATACTAAGGACCATGGGGCCTACATATGAGCAAAATTTCACGTCAAAATTTCGTCATCCGATTTTTTTGTAAATACCTTGCCATAGGCCGAAAAATCAGTAAAATGGCCATAGCCTCCGAAGGAAGCACCATCAGTCCAAACCCTCTTAAGATTTTTCTTAGAATAATGATCCCAACATATAGGCAAAATGTCATTGAAAACGGCATGCATCAGATGGCGACCTTCTCTCATAAGAAGAACTTTAAAAAATCTATTCCTAACAATTCCTATTCTTACAGGAAAACGTACATATGACCTACTTTCAAAAAAAGGGAGTTGCCCAGTACCCTTTTGACGATTCTCACGCTAGGTACTACCCGGAATCCTCAAAATGGTTCTGACTGAAAAGAGGTTCCACAAAAAATGAACAAAATCATTTATGATTTTTTAATAAAATTGTTCAGTCCTACGGATAAGGTGTGACATTAGTCAACCCTATCCCTTATCTCTATAGAGCACAAATAAAAAAGGTTTTCTCCGAATCCTATAAAGGGTTTCCGGGTTTGTCACTATATGAAACTCTTTATAGGTTTCCGAGAAAGGTTTTTCGAGCTCTCAGAAACTTTCAAAACAAATCGAAAAAGCTCATGATCTCCGAAACCTATTCAAGGTCTTCAAAGTCTTGAAAACTTCGATAGGTTTCCGACACCTAGCCACAAAACGATTCACTAATCAATATCTGTCGCCTTCTTCTAATCGCCTATTCTAAGCTCTAATCTAGATCCTTATCCTATCCCCATATTCTAACTCCCAATCTAACCTCTTAATTTATACCTATCAGCTTATTCTAACCTCTTCATCTATCCCCTTATTCTATCCCTAAATATAACCTCTTATTATTACCCCCTACTCTGAATCTTTAATCTATGTGTATCTCCTTATTCTAATACCCTTATTCTATCCCTTAACCTAACCACTTACTCTGAATGCTTGATCTATGTCTATCTCCTTATTCTAACCCCCTAACTCTATCTCTTAATCTAACCTCTAACTCTAATTTCTTGATCTAACCCCTTAATCTAACTCCTTATTTAACTCCTTATCTAACTCCGTATTCTAAACCCTAATCCAACTTCTTACTATATATATCTATCCTCTCATTCTACACTCTAAAAAAATCGGCTTTTCACCGAACCCTCCAAAAAAGGTTCCGAAAATGTCGAAAGGTATCCCAAGACGTCCAAAGGCTCGAAAAACGATTCTTTAGGTGTACAAAACCTTTAAAGGTTCTTCCTGTGTATCCACAGAAAGAACCTTCTCTTGTGAAACCTTTTTTTGAGTTCCCTACAGCTGAAAAAGGTTTCGTATTTCCCTAAGAAATCTTTTTTAGCTGTACGGAACTCAAAAAGGGTTTCGTAAGAGAAGATTCTTCCTGTGGATACACGGGAAGAACCTTTAAAGGTTTCGTACACCTAAAGAATCGTTTTTTTAAGCCTTTGGACATCTTCGGATACCTTTTGACATCTCCGAAACCTTTATGGATGGTTCGGTTAAAAACCGACTTTTTTTTAGAGTGTAATCCCTTGATCTAACCTTTTAATCTAACACCTTATTCTAACTTCTTAATCTATATTTATTCTCTCACTCTATCCCCTTAATCTAACTGCTTAATATTGATTTGAGCTTCATATTGGTGAATATGTGTCCGTTGTATATAACGAGGCAATAAAATACTAAGTTCGGCACGAGATCTCTTGGCTACGATACCGTTAGAAGGTATATAGCGACCAGCCAATTTAGCACAGCTCTGCGATTTTCACATTGAAATTTGTCATTAGGCATCCAAATTTTTGGCAATTTTAAATATAAAAGCTGATCAGAATTCTCTCGGGAGCAAGGTCATCTTTTACACTTCTGAGATCTCTTATGTTTTCACAAAGTAATTTCACACAAATTAAGTAAGGTTTACGTCGTGCATATCGAGCACCTCGAAACCTGAAAATCTCACGTTGGAACATGAGAATGAAAAAGATCATATGATGATATTCGAATGCTAATTGGACTTGACATAATACTTAATGAGTTTCGGAGATTTTTTTCAGAAATTCAAGGGTTTTCGGAACACTCGGAAATCCTAAAGGATGCAGAGTTATGTTCGGAAACCTTGCTGAATTTCTAGGGAACGCTTCTACCGTTTCCGATGCTCGAACACCCAAGAAGGCTTTCATTAAAAAAATATCGAAAATCCAAAGGTATGCGAGGATACATAGTGGATTTGCGAAAATGTTTTCGAAACAAACGCGGTTTGCGAGGAAATCTTTCCAGTGAGGGGAATACCCAAACGTTTCGGAGAGTACAATTGAGGGTTTTCGAATCCAAAATCTAGAAAACCTATTGGTTTCCGGATGCTTAGAAACCCCAAAAGTATCTTCAGAAACTCGGCATAAGTCCGGAAACCCTTCCGGAAACGTTGATGGGTTTTCGAAGGAGTGTCGGTTTTTGGATAAACGTTTGTTTTTAGAGTGTAGCTATCCCTTGCCCCTGTATCTAACCCTTAATCCTATAACTCACACTTAACCCCATATCTATCCCCTATCTCTATAACTATTCCTTGACCCTATATCGAACCCTTAACTCTAGAACTAACCTTTAATCTTATATCTATCCCTATATCGATGCCATATCCCTATAACTATCTCTTGCCCCTATATCTCACCCTAATCCTGTATCTATGCATTATCCCTATAACTATATCTTACCCCTATATCTATCCTTTATCCCTATAACTAACGCTGAGTCTTATATCTATCTCTTGACCCTTTTACTATCCCTTATCCCTATAGCTGAACTCCTATTTGTATTAATGTCTATCGGACTATGTTTATGTGTATCACTCATAGCTACTTTTATACTTCTATGTCTATACGCATGCTTATATGTCGATCTTGTCTGTCTATGTTAAATCGCAAATGAACAAATGTCGCACTGGCCTAAACTAGAACTATTGGTAGAAAGGCGAGGTGACACGAAAATAAAGATATCAGAACTATAATTCTATTTATGTGGCATTTATTATGTGTGACGAGCAAAAGTCAGGAATTTGCCATGCCCATGACTAGAAACAATAGATATCCGACCAGCTATAATTCAACCCATAACTACATTGATTCATCAAAGATCAACATAGAAGGCTGCTGAGCTGCAGGCACTATGTTTCTTTAGGCAAAATCTTTAAGATGTCAACGATTCAGTAACGAAACTTTGACTATGGCATAAGTGAAGTGTTTTCTATTGCTCGCAGAACAGTCTGTCTATAAAAGAAATAGGATGTCTGAAAATAGTAATGAGATAACAAAACTCGATTTGAAAGTAAATGGTAGATAGGGAAATGGAAAAACGAGTTCACATCGATCGACTGCTTGGTTGGTGGGCATCTGTTTATATTATAAATGAGGCACGATAAAAGAATATCCCAGTAGTATACCTCTCCAAGGTATACTAGAAAAATTTTTCGGCTGCAAAAACCTGGAAGAGTTTTTGTACTAAACCTATCAGATTACGAAACTTTAGTGAGAGTTTGTATATTCGCATGATGCTCAAAAAGGATAGTGAAACTCCATGAATCCTTAAAAGTTTTGTTCGACACGTCCTGTTCAGTGTATTCTACGTAAATGAAAACATTCTCGATGTTCAACAAAAGATCGTCTAATTAGAGTATAATAACATATCGCAAAGTGAAAGAAAGAGAAAACATATGATAAAACAGTTGTGTCGAATATCCTAAACTATATTAAAAAAACGAGTTTCGTACAGTCTTCTTAGAAAAAGTTTTCCCAATAAGTACCATGCCGAATCATTTATTTTCTACCAAACTCTTTTGTAGTTCCATATTTTGACTAAGAAACCATGAAGATTAATGCCCCACTGGCAGAAACTTCTATGGTTTATTATATCTGGTCGCAAAACTTTTTATGGTTCAGCATTATTTGGCAGAACCTTTTATGAGTCCGCATTGTTGGACAGAACCTTACATGGTTCAGCATGATTGAGTAGAGAACCCTTCACGAGTGGCTGTCATGGACAAAATATTTAATGGTTCGATGTTATCAGGCGGAACTTCCGCACTTATGGACACAGAACCTTTATGGTTCACTATTAGCGGGCAGAACCTTATTGGTTCAACATTATTGGGTAGAACTTTTTACGGTTCAGTAGTTTCATACACAACCATAAAAAGGTTCTGCAGGTACTGTTGAACCATAAAATAGTTCTGCATGTGCTGCAGAACCATCAAAGGTTCTGAAACACTCCCTTATTTTTTTCAGAGTAGTTCACACTTACATCCTCATCTACACCATGAAGATAGTTATTGCATGAACGTCGATTTTTTCATTAAAAATTCGAAATTAAATTATATATGATTGTTGTCTATACGTTAATGAGTTAATTTCCAATGAATTAACGGTTAACTAAAAACCATTAACGTTAATATTAACGTTAACTAAAACCGTTAACCGTTAATATTAACGAATTAACGTTTTTAGGAAAACCGTTAACCGTTAATATTAACGGTTAACTAATACGTTAACGTTAATATTAACGGTTAACGGTTTTAGTTAACGTTAATATTAACGTTAACAAAAACCGTTAACCGGTATATTAACGAATTAACTTTTCTAGGGAAACCGTTAACCGTTAATATTAACGGTTAAAGATTTTAGTTAACGTTAATTTTAAATTAACGTAAACGTACCACCCCTACTTATAACTCATTTTATTCATATTTTAGAATGAACAACAATGTCAAATTGAATACAATAATAAAAAATCAAACTCAACAACAACATTGCCTGTATCGACATGTATTGAAAATCGTATTGGATTACAATATGCTTCTCGAAAAAATACCATTACAAATAGTCATAATATTCGCTCATCCCATGCACAACAACATACACAACATCTTCGACGTTTGCATAGTAAATCAAAGATACGTCCAATTATTAATGAAACAAAAACATTATCAATAACATCACAAAATAAATCTTTACCATTATCATCAATTTCATCATCAATTGCTCATCGAATTGAATTACTTAAGAAAGCCATGCATAATAATCAACTTGAATTTCATCGTCCAAAATCAGATAAAATATCTCCTATTGAATTGTCATATCCATTAATTGATAAAATTAACAAAGAAACTCAAACAGATAATAATCAATTCAAATCATCTGAATTTTATCATGTTCATCATCATCATATACATTCTTCATCATTTTTATCTATTGAATGGCGAACATATTTCTCAATTATAGGAACATTATCAATTATTTTTCTTCTTCTTATTGAATTAATAACAATAATATTTTGAAAATATTTTCTTCATCTTTTATTTTTCTGTCCTATATATGTATGTTTTATCGAATTACATATACATATCATCTATAGTCCATAACAAAAATACAATGAAAGAAAAGAAAATACAAATATTTCTTCACTGTTTTCTTTTATGAGAAAACCAAAGCCACCGGGGATTCTCTATTATCCAGATTGTAACAAAGCCTACAGTCTATTGTTGATTATTCGATACAGCTGTTGTTTGTTGCTGTTGCGGTTGTTGTTGTTGTTGCGGTTGTTGTTGTTGATTCAATAGAAAATCAATAGTATCATTAATCATTTGTATACGAATGCGAAACGATTGAGAAGCAAGTGCAGTATATTGAAGAAGTTCTTCAATCGGTAATAAATTTAACATAATCCAAGCCCAACTAGGTCCATCAGCTAGATAAATAATATATAATATATGATTAACATTTTTTTAATGAAAACTAAAACATTTAAACTATCCCAAAAGTGATCTTAAAAGATCTTTCTTTTAAAAAAAAGTTTTTTTTTCTTATATTATATGAATCAAGCTAGATTAAACATGATATGTCTTATCAGCAAGTTTTTTCAACAGAGAAATTATTTTAATAGTTATATCGTATACGATCATTTAGTTTTGTAGAGATTTTTTCTTTGATGTGTCTGTATGACAAAGAATCAACTCTCTTCTCTTAAATATTTCATCGAATTAAAAATGAGATTTGTATACTTAATCAATTTTTTTTTCTTTATTTTAATCGCTCATTTTGATTTATGGGAGGAAATAAGACATTGTGATAGAAGAATTACTCATAAACTAATAAAATAGCTAGAAACGACTCAAATGAGTTATGAATATTCTGAAGAAAGGTCCTCCTGCCTTTAGCTTATTGGCGCTTAGATATTATAGTTTTACGATATTCTCTAATGAATACCGCAGCTGCCCTGAGCAACATCTGGAAAACTGATTCTCAAATATCGACCAGCAACCTCTAATAGAGACAATTCTTAACAAGATTAGTTTATTGTGAAAGTTTCGAATCTTTTGATTTGCTACTACCGTGAAATAAGAACATTGACTCTGTCGGTATATATCAGTAATGTAAAAAACACACTGCATGACTATATCTTAGGGTAGGAATAACAAAAAAATCTGAAATTTTCACAAGCAATGGCGTAGCCAGGGATAGAGCTATTGGGCAATTGCCCATAACTCCAAAAGTTATTGCCCATGGATTTATTAAGCTATGCAGTAGTTGAACAATTATTGCCCATAGATATTTTTGAAATCATAACGGTTGCCCTTAGCTGTCCGTAAGTCAAAATAGTTCGGCTGATGAATTGCCCATGACTGAAAAATTCCTGCCTACGCCACTGCTCTTTAAGACCTGTCTCTGCAGCAATAAACTAAAGGCATGAACTCTTTTTTTTTAATAATATTCATAGCTCATTTGTGCTTATATAATGTAGAGAGTCTTTACTCAAAAACGATTTATCTATTGAAAGACTTTCCTCATTAGTCAATCGAACTATTAAACATTGTAGTTTATTTTACGTCTTAAATATCTTCAAAAATCTGAATAGTTTTCTGAATGATAGGATAATTCTTTTTTTAATTCTACAATAAATGAAGATTATTATTACTTGATCCTTCTGTTAAATCATCACATGGTGGATATGCTTCTAATTGACGAATTATCAATGTTTTTCTATATGGATCAAGATGATCAAACCAATTGCGAGCACGATTGTAAGTATCTCGATTAAGTTGAAATAAATCTAGTATATATAAGAAAAAAATAGACATACTTCTATTTGTTTTTCTTTTTCAGATTTTAACAAACCATCAAACTCATGTTGGTCTATTGGATGATCTTGTATACATTCAACTTTAGCTGTATTATATCCATCTCTCATTCCACGTTCAATAACACGAAAACGTCGTTGTCCAATTGTATCAACTATTGAACGACCATCTTGTGTATAGACAAGACCACGAATATATAATAACGTACCATAATCAGCAAATGTTCTATTACAAATATATATTTTTTTTCTTCCAATCAAGTTCCCCTATTTTTTTTTCACTTACCCTGTTTGTTCATCATATGTACACATTCCAAATGTACGTGATTCAGTTTCAATTGTGCGTCTCATCATTAAACGATAACGTGGTTCAAATACATGTAATGGACATACACAATTAGGGAATGCCAAAACACATACAAATATTGGAATTTCAAAAATAACCGATTCGGAATTATTTGTATCATGTATTAATGTTCGTGGAATGGAAGCGCTAAAGAAAGATTGTTTCTTTTTAATTTAAATTAAAAACAAAAAGAAAACTCTTTTATATTAAGAAAATAATTTACCCTCGGATATTTTCTTGTTCATACAATTGTTGTCGCTCATTATATTCAGTTGGAAAATAAGTTTCCATTATTTTTGCAATAACCTCAGTTTTATTTACATGTGATTGTAGTAACATTGGAAAAAACTAGAAAAACAAAATAATTTTTGAAAATAAACAAAAATTTAGTAAAAAGTTTCTTACATGTTGTAATGAACTTTTGCATATAGGACATTGTGCTTGAGTATTATCAACAGAACGAATTATACATTCACGACAAAATACATGACCACATGGTGTTGTTATTGGAGACCAAAATAAACTAAAACAAAAAGAAATCTATATTATATTTAACAAAAATCAAATATCTTACTTGCAACATATAGAACAGTCAAAATCTGTTGTATGTAATTTCTGACCGTCGAATAGTAAACACAAACAAGAATTTGATGATTCTATTTAAAAGAGAAAATAGTTTATTTAGTAAAATAATAGATTACAATAAACTTACGCATTGATTTACACATTGTTAATGGAGTATTATCTGTTACTAAAAGAAAAATTCAATTGTACAAAAAAATACTTTGTTAATTAAGCAAAAAATAAGTAAATTGATAATGACAATTCTATATGAATAAAAAAAATTCTATTAAAATTTTGTTTGATACTCAAATAAAATAGAATTATAATTCATTCGATTTAAATCCTTTTTTTTTGTCTTTGATTTCTATTGTCAATAATTTTTTGGTTCACTTATTTTCATCACTATAAGCTTAATTTTCTTTTTAATCAATCATATACCGTGGATATCAAAATCATTCAATAAAGTTAATTTTTCATTTTTTTTGCTGCTAGTTTATTTGCTAGAAAGAATCAAAATAATGAATTGAGTAAAGTTGTCAAATTTTCCAAATCTTTGAATTCCATAAAACTAAATCCCTAATTTTTCAGCACCTCGAAAGCATCATTATATTATTGTCTTGATAGCATATAAAATAATAGAGAAAACAATTTTCTACAAAATAAGACTTCTCTACGACATTTTTCACCTGAAATTGAGTAATAAAACGGAAGTCCTTAAAGCCTTTTTTTCTTACTATTTTCTATAGAAAAACTAGAAAATTTTTTGTTTTGTTATTCTATGTGATCTAAACAAAATTAGTATTGACATGTTCTACTTACTGAAAAAAAAAAAACTAGAAATTTGGTTTTCTGGAGATTATTTCTTTTAGAAATCTAATAATAATTTTTATTATGTGATATTTTTATTGAAAAGTAAATGATTTAGTTAAGAACGTTTGTAATACTAGTTATTATCAATTATTATTTTACATTATCTCAAATAATTAAAAGATGTTACAACATCTTTTACAACAAGTTGTTAATTAATAATAGTTTGTAATTACAAAATACCTAGTAGTTATTCTCACGTTCATAGTCTGTTCTAAAAAATTTCCACTAAAGCTCACAGCTATCAAGCTTAAATCATATATTTCAGAAAACCAACATGTATTTCCTCTCCATGAAATTAAATAACAAATTCTATGAAAAATTAAAACAATTATTAAAAGTAAAAGAAATAATAGTTTATATTCATGAATAATATTAAAAAATAGTTTCGATAAATTTCTAAAGGCTTTTATCAATAAGTTACATCAAATAATTAGATAGATCTTTTATAAAAGTAATTTTTTTTAATAAGTAAAATAATATTTAAAGCCGACATATATCAATATCAAAATGTTTTGTCGAAAGAAAAAAAAAAGATAAAATTATTCTGATGACATATGAGAGCATAGACTTTACTTATTCATATATGAAATATTTTCCAATTATTTATTCATTCATAAAAAATACATGATAGATTTACATTTTTGTTTTATTAAACATTTTTATTCTCTCGAGATTATTTGAAAGGTTTCCGTAGGTTTTTCTTTTGCTCTTAGATATCTCGTCTTACAAAAAAGAAAATGTCACATGCACTTTTTCTATGAACTGTAAGAATGAGATTATTTATCTAACGTATCAATGTTAGTTATCTATGTCAAATATAACAAGCAAATTTATTTGTACCCGAACTACTTGTTGTTTCCATATTATTATCATTAGACGATGGACCTAGATTAAATTGTTCTAATTCTGATTCCATTGTTGCTACACTTTCTATATTATCATTGTTATGTAATACTGCATGAAGATGCTTTGATTTAAAAAGAAAAAGAAAACAAATAATTAAAAAAAAATTTTTTCTTTTTTTTTGATTATTACACGAGCCATTATTTGTTTTCCAATTGGATCTTCTGGATCAATTACAAGTGCTTTTAATGATGACATAAATGCAGCTGTATAATGTTTCATTTCAAATAGTATTTCACTTTGACATAAGTAACCCTAATAAAAGAAGAAAAAAAATTTCTTTTTTGTATTTTTGCTTCAAAAAAAGAAAATGAAATTCTTACTTTTATCCATTGAGGTTTAAGTGTAATAACACGTGTTGCATCTGCAAGACTTTGATCATAATTTTTTAAAGTTGAATATGCTTTAGCACGATTATATAATGCAATATGATCATTATTATTATCTATAAATATTCAAATAAAAATAAATTAAAACAAGAAAAGAAAGTTTTTCGTTTACATTGATCAAGTATTTGTGAATAAATATCTATGGCTTGTTGATAATTTCCTTGTGAATATTCCATTTGTCCTTTTTGACATAATAAAATTGTTTCACATTTTATTTTTAATTTTTCTGAACGTTCAAATAATTCTTTAAGAAAACGATTTTTTTTATAAGATTGTTCTCGTGCATATACTATAGATGATTGTATTTGTCCTTGAATATCATGTGGACATCGTGGACAATTAATAGTTGATGATAATTGTTCATTGTTAATACATTGATTACAATATGTATGACCACAATAAAGTGTTATTGGTTCATAGATTAAATTTTGACAAAATATACAAATTAATGGACAAAATTCTGTAGTTGATGTTGTTGATGACATTTGTTGTAAAGCTATTTGTTGACAAATAGGTTCAAGTTCTGTGATTGTATATGAGGAAAAACGTGACCAAGAACGTCTTAAATCATTTAATATTTCATGAAATCGAGTAGTTAAAGATGAATTTTTTGTTATTTGTTGACGAGGTTTTGCTGATTGGATTGAATGATGTCGTCTTAATCGTAATTTTTGACGTCTAGACCGAGTTTTTCTTAATGTCGAATGATTATATACAGGAAACATCGTTGTTCGAACTTATAATAAAAAAACATTTGAATAAATAGTGATAATGTTAATGAAATGTCTTTTTATTTTATATTTATCATGAAATGTTCTTAGAGTATATCTATTCAACCTCAACATATAACAATCGATTACGTGAGCAGTGTTTATCCCTCGTTCTTCAGTTCTCTTGTTTTTTCTTTTCTTCCTTTCTCTGTTTCTCATACTCTTTAATATTCTATTGAATTGTCCTTTTCCCCATGTCGTTCTCCGACTGATTACAACATCATAAATCTATAGTGTACCAGACATGCTTATGTAACTCAACTCAGTTCATGGTTCGAATATCACAATGACCTCGTTTCTATTTGTCATAGAAAAATAAAATCGAAGAATAATACAAAACACAAAAAATACGCATTTCTTTTATTTATCTTAATTGAAAGTCTGCACTTTTTCTTATTGGTTTTTATAGAAAAAACATTATGACCTCATTCATCTTTCGTTACATAACTAAAAATGACCTACTATCTTTTTTTTTATGAGATATTTAGGACACCTCATGTTTTGTTAAAAAAATTAATTTATTATATAAGCAATTTATAGATAGAAAAATAAGTAAAAGAAAACATCAAAAAAATATTTAAAATGTTTTTAAATGATAAAGTCTTACCAAGAGAGATAAGCCAGGGGTAAAACTGTATGTTATATAATAGGTCGTATAATGCGGCCCTTTTTTTTTTTTTTTTGGTTATTTTCGTCTTGTCATTTTCAAAGAAAGAGAAAAAAAAAAAAGCATCCGATAAGCAACGAATCATAAGAACGATTTCGTAATATTTTCTCTTAATAATCGTTTTTTATTTAAATAAAATGTCATACAACATATGACGTTATATTTACCTTTGTTGTTGACTAGAAATACTAAAATTGGAAATAAATAAATTTTGTTATTTACATTGTAAATTGTGATTAAATAATTAGTTTTAAAAGAAATTTCAATTTTATCTAAAAAGAATTATTATCTGTGTTGTTCTAGAATCTTTTCTATCAAATGATTTCTGGTGAATATTTTTTTTTTGTTTTTTTTATGAATAAATGAGTGAGAACAAAAAAAAAAAGATTTATCAATATCAACATGGGAAAAAATTGAAAAATCAGACAACAATATAACAACGGCATGGATTTATATATATATATAAAAAGAATGTAACAAAGAAAATTGTTCGTTTTTTTTTATTAACATAGCACCGTAATATTCACAAATAAATTATTTTCGTAATTGTTTTCCTAAACTTGAAGCAACAAGAGTTGATTTAGCAATTAATTTTGTTTTTATTTGCTCAGATTTTTTTCTTGATGATATTGATGATGTTGATGGTGTATGATAATTTTGTAATGGTAAATAATTAACACCATCAGGTATTGTATGAGCTGCTTGTCTTGTCCATTGATCATGTCCATTAATTTTTACTAATTCCAAATACCAAGCAAACATTTGATGACGATCATGAAAACGAAATGCATTACCAAATGTTAATTCATTTATTGAATCTATATGTAATATAGTTAATGTACGATATTCATTCATATCAAATGGATTAACAATACGACGATCAGCACCAATATAAAAATATAAATCTTGAATATGCCATGAATATATTTGTGTTTGTTGTTCTGATGATATTATATTTGATTTTAATGTTAATTCTTTTCGAGAAAAATTATTTGGTGATGAAGAATTTGTAAAACGTGATTTTGATTTCATAGATTTATCATTTGATATTCGATGAATTTGAAGCTAAAAATATGAAAAATAAAGAATAAGATATTTCTTTTTTTTTTATTTTCTAAAAATAAAAGAAATTTTTGTTTTTTACATTTTGTTTTTCATATATCCATAAACATGGTATCCAACGTTTAGTTATTAAATCAAAATATTCACATTCAATAGATGATAAATCCTGTTGTTGTTGTTGTTGTTGTTGTAAACGTTCTTTTTCAAATTGTACATAATTAAGTTTAACAACAAATGTTGCTTGTCGATTTAATTCTGATGGTAAATATGTTCGATAACGATTTAATACATTAGATATATTTTCTGTTGAATACATTGGTCGTTCAAGATTTTGATCAATAATAACTTCAAATAAAGCCCAAAAAAAACAATCATGTTTATGTATTTGTTTTAATAATTTATCAATAACATGATTAGCTGTTGTTTCTTGTTCTAAAATATTTATTGCATAACCATTTAATTCATCAGCACGTGATTCAAAATAAACTGAAACCATTGTACCATCTAATTTACGTGGTTGACATTGATTTGTTCGTAATGATATTAATGTTTCAACACATTTTTTTTCATGTTCAATTTCATCATTAGTTACATCAAATAATTCACAATAGTATTGACAAAGATTATTCATTATTTCAAGATCAGCTTGTATTGATGGAGTTACACGAGCATAAGATGATGATAATGAAAAACGTGATGGTGGTGATACTGAAATAATAGAAGGATGAAAATTCAAAACAAAAAAAAAAAATCATTATTAGAAATTATTTAAATAAATTTATCTATCAGAAATTTACTCTCTATAAAATACATAATAAAAAGTCAATATTTTAAAGATTAACATTGATTCTATAAATTGGTGAATATTAAGCTTAATAAATATTTTCCAAACATTTGAGTTTCGATAAAAAAAATGTTTGAGTAAATATTAATCTTAGAGTTGTTTTCTGAAATACATGCAAAATAGAAAAAAAAATTGTTTTAGTTTCAAATATATTTTCATTTCTGTGTGTGCATCGATCGAAGATATATGAGTTAGCACTAGGAAAAATATCATAGTTAAAAAATTAGATAATTCAGGAAATGTAACTTTTCAAGATGGTCAACATTCTAAATAAAGGATGAGCATAGCTTTTTGAATTTTGTCATAAATAAATCAATTAGAAAATCTTGCTACATCATTAGGCAATGTTTGCCCTATAGAATACATTTAAAGTATATTAAAACAAAAACAAAAATATGAGAACGAGTATAAAATATCATTAGAAAATTGAAAAATGATATTAATACAAAATAGAACTAATTTAAATATATGTCTTTATATTAACGAATGATAGATAAATATCGGTATGATTAAAATAAGTATTAGATCGAAAAAAACAATCAAATACAAGAATATTGATACAATTGATATTGACTTACTTTTTTGATTTCGAAAAGTACATTTAGTTTAAAAATATTAGCTTATAATCATTGGAAAATCAATTTAATAGTACATGGTAGTATTCTTATAATTTTTTATCTTTAATAAAAGTTATCGACTATTAACAAGGAAACTATCCGAAATATGACTCGTCCTTTGAGTTTATATTGCGCGCATAAAATTGTCTCTGCAAAGCTAAAAAAAGATGTCCTTAAAGAGTTGTCACTATGAGCCGTTGAAACTATATTATGTTAATTTTACTGAAATTTTGTCCATAGATAGATCTAATATCTGAAAGTTTCAATCGGAAAGAATTCGTATTTGTCACGATGTTCAGTTTCCAAATAACCTCAACTTTTGTGGCTTGCCTGTGGAAAATGAATAATCTTTGGAAATTCAATATCTTTGTAAAGAATTATGTTTTTTTGTGGCTAAAACTTTCAAGATATTCTAAGAATTATTAGATCTATATATGGGCAAAATTGCAGGTAGAATTTCCTTTCGAATTGGTATTTTTTTAAATAAATATCTAAAAATAAGTTGACAAGGTAAAATAATCTGTCAAAGTTCAAAAAAAATTTACTTTTTTTTTTCGTATTACAAGAATAATAAATTTTAGAATCGTTTCAAAACTTTTGTAACATATCTTAATTCTTCATTCTATTATTTTCAGTATTTTTTAAATATTATATGTTTAAAATGATATGATAAAAAAAAAAAAAACGAACGAAATTTCACGTTCATTTATGTAACTAGAATAATACAAACTTATGATCTCATGAAGAAAAACAAAAAAAAAATATTTATAACTAAAATTAAATTCTTACATTGAAGTGATTGATTTCGTTTAACTTTTGCTGGTGTTGAAGTATTAATTAAAATACCAATTGAATCTTGTGTTTCATCATCACATAATGAAATATTATCTTCTTGAATTTTTGAATATTTCATATCAATATCATCTAATGATAATCCACGACGTTCACGTGGTTCATTTGTATGTGTACTTGAAAAAGGTGGTGGCGGTGGTGGAGGTGCTTGAGATATAATACATGGTGCAAATGTTGAAACAAGATTTGATAAAGTCATTCCATTTCGATTTGATAACATTGAAACAGTTTGAATATGTAATAACATTTTTCTTAATGTTGCATAATGAATTGGATAATTATGTTTTAAATCAACAAGTAAACCACGATAATATTGAATAATTTGTTCAGTTGTTATATTTGAATCAACTGTTGAACGTAACCATGCATCATAATTTTGACGTTTACCTAATAATGGAATTTCTAATTGACGTAAAAAACGTTTTAAACCATTAGCTACATCATGTTCAGTATAATTTTCACGTGTTAATAAATTATTAAATGGATCCTCAAGAAATTCATTTAATAATTGTTTTATTTTTGTTTCTTGTCCAGCTTGACGATAAATGCCTATAGAAAATAAAATTGATAGAATATATGAAATCAATCATTTACTTCAAAATTTTAATAACTATAGAGAGAGAGAGAATTCATTTACATTGAACTATATTACTAGGACAATTATTTGTTTTTATTTGAAAATATATCTTAGCATCGTTTTTTCTTTTATTAATGACAAGAAATGCATTCTCAAGTTTCGAAGAAGTATTTCATAGAACACATCTAAACATTATCGGTCAAAAACATATGTTTTTTTCAATTATGAATGAGATGTTCTTTTTTTAATTAAAACGAGCTTTTGACTTTATAGAAATACAAAGCTAAAGAGGTATTTTTGAATTAATACACAGCATGATTTTACTGAATATGCTCGTATTTCAGAGAGACATCTTCATACGTCAGCCGTATGAGAATATATACTTAGTTAATTAGACTGTAAGATTATGAAAATGTTCTTTTTTTATCTAGAAAAATCTAAAGAATCTCTTCAAATTTTAATACAAAAGAACATTGAAACGGCGCTTCATGATATATTTTCAATAGAGAAATACACGTTACAATAAACAATTCTTTTCTATTAGCCCCGCTTTTTATGATTTTTTCATGTCAAGATTACGTGCTGACGTAAATGACGAGCTGTAAAAGATATGACATATTTCTAATTGTAGAAAATTTTTATTCTCATCAAATAAACCTGACATTTAATCCTTTCGGAGCGTGAGACGCATATATGCATCTTTCGTCCTGAAATAGTTCAACTCTAGAGATGCGTACTAACTATCATTTATTACTTGACATTGTTCTATGATTTCGTACCGACAACATGTATATGTGCCGTACCAGCCATTGAAAAGATCAATAATACTGATTAGAAAGAAAAATGAATTCACTTAAATTAATTCCGTGTTTCATTGTTTTGCTTGACAAAAAGAATCCCATCCTGAAAGGGTTAATTTTGGATTTCTGTTAAAATTAATTCTGTCTATGTAAACAAGTCATGACTCCACCCGCCGATATCGACTATTTCACACCACCACTATCAGAATTGATATTCGGTTAAAGTGACATAAGCAAAATATTTTTGATATTAAACTTACATATAGCTATATAAACATAAATACTGTAATAATTTAATAAACTGCAGTTTAGAAAAACTGATTTTCAGATAAGATCTTCTAATATATCACAATCTTTATGATTTTTCATTTTTCTTGTCTATTTATTTTTTTAATAAGCAGTTCTCACAAATCTATTGATATAGAATTGATGAATAAAAGTTGACTTTCGTTTTCATATGATTATTTGAATTAACAACTAGTAAAATTTCAATTAAAACAGACTTTTCTACTTAATCAATTTCATATATATATTCATTCTATTTCTTCAATTAGCCATTTTTAGTCAGTATTAAATTATGCAAGTGTCGATATAATTATCTTCAATATGATAAATAATTACAGATGCTCAACAAATGAGTTGCCTTCAATTGCAGAATTAATGAATGATATTTAAAAAGATTTTATAGAATACAAACGTTTCAAACTATTTATAAAAATGATCATCTAGTTCTTTCATGATTCAAATTAATTCTTTTTCCGTGACAATTATCATAATTTATCCTTAGATAAACATTTTCCATCCATCTTTTTACTTATGTCAAATAATTGACACAAAAAAGTTTGTCATACTTCTTTATCTTTCAAATCTATATTTTCATATTCACTAATAACTATTTCATTCAGATCCATACTTATTCAACTTTTGTTAACAAATATTTATACAAAACTCTATTGCTAAAATATTTTCACTTAAATTCTAAAAGTGAAAAATTATTTGTTTTTTTTTAAATTATTTACCTTTACTTTCTAAACCATGTTCAAAAATAAAATTAATAAATCTTTCAACAATCACAGGTACATTTTGTGTTGTTAATATTTGACAATTTAAATCAGTTAATGTTTTAACTTTAGTTGCTTCACGAAGACATGAATATAACATATCAGTTAATTTTGATATTGGTGATGATAAATAAAGAAAACGATTTGAAACAAGACAAAGAACAACACCTGTAAATTCTTCACTTTTTTGATATGCTAAATAAAATAAAATATAATCGATTAAAAAGAATAAAAAAAGAATTTAAAACTAATAAATTTACTTAAACTACAATATTTTCTTAAATCAACTTCATCAAATATTGTATCTGAACATATAACAAATCTTCCAGGATAAACAACTGCAATAACTTGTTGTTTTTCAGCATTAATACCTTCTTGTACATTTAATTTAGTTAATAAAATAAAATCTGAATAAATTAATTGATGATATGAATATTGTCGTTTTAATAATTCACGTATCCATAAAGCACGTTCAAGTTCATTTGGAAATATCCATACATATTCATTAAATGATGTTTGTTCATCAACAATTAATGTACATTGACTATTTGTATTTATTGTTGGAATATTTGTTGAACGTGATTTTAATGATATAGAATTAACTGATTGATTACATATAGCAAGAACATTATTTAAATCAATTTCAAATAAATAACGAGCATTTTGTGGTTCATGTTTAATAAATGTATTTGTTATTGAATAAATTTTAATACGATCGGTTTCATAACGTGTTAAAAATTCTTTTAATATTCCATGTTTTGTTACTAAATGTATAGTTTTTTCATATGGTGGAAGATTTATATCGTCTGTATTTGTTTTCATAAGATCAAATTCAGATAAACCTGCAAAACAAGAAATATTTGTTTTTATTAGATACTTTTAATTGAAAAAAAAACACATCGTTTGTCGACTAATCCACAACACATCCAAAGAGAGGATTTATGTAGAATCAACTTCTTCCTTTTCATAGAGACTTAAATTTATGGATGAGAATTTAGATTACATAGTTTCTAGAAGCCTGAAGACATGATAAATTCCGATGTTCAAATAATGAATATTTCTATAAATGGTTATTCAATAGCTAATACAGGCTTAAGAGTAGTGCTACAATGGTCTAGATTAAACATTGATGATGTATAGCTCAAATTTATTTTTTCACACGCAATTGAAGAACTATATCTTCCAGTTTTGCATTTGCTTTGGATGAAAAACTCATTTCATTATGAAAATTGTATAGAAATGCAGTGAATATTCTTTGAATGAGGATGGTTCAACAACAATGTGTATATAGAGGTGTAGTTGAGAGTATGAAAGTTGGATGAACACAAGAGCCTTATCTACGCCCATACCCTTCGATTAATTCAATACTTTTTCATTTGGATACTTATGAATTAAATAAGATTTTGTTGTAAGGGTATTAGTTTCCATAAAAATTTGTCTCATAGTTATATCATTTGAGTTTTCTGAAAATAGGAACGCATTATTTTATGAGAAACTGATAAGTTTTATCTTTTCTTTTTGCCAGTCTTTCGATCTTCTGAAATATTCTTTTTGAGTGTGAACGAGTGCGAAATATGTATTTACGTATTAGCGTTTTTTTTTTATATCTCTATTGTCAAATATGAAAGAACGAAAAAGACGAAGATGAAAACAAACACAGAAAACTTTCAGAGCAGAAAAGCTCATATGATTTTATGAAATAAATAAGAGACAACTTGTTTCTCTGTGTTAATTTAACTTCTTATTTTTCAATCAGTTCTCATATTGGATGTATTCAACAATTCTAGACACACATTTTACTTTTATCTGTTTTGTACATTCTAACATTTTTAGAATACATCAATAAGAATTCCTAGAATTCGTACATAACTGATTTATGAGTAAAAGAATTGAGATAATTTTATAGTTGATCGGAAACTATCGTAAATTAATTGTCGTATCTTTAAAAACATTTATACAGGAAGAACTTTGTAAAAAGATTTAACCGAAATATTAGTTCTCAGAAGTGATGTTAAGAAATTTAATATAAATCAAATAATAACATTTAAATCAATTATTAATATCTAAACGGAGAGCAGCAATATAATTTTTCATTCTATCGAAAGTCAATAATATCTGTTTATTTTAAGACTACCAAAGTAGACAAGAATTACTAACCACGCCCTAAATTCAGTTCTTTCTTAAGTGTTTCCATATCAGTTCAGAAAACATCGAAACTAAATATTGTTATCATAAAAGTAAACCAAGACATTTAAAAATGCAACTTTTTCACTTAGCAAAATACCCAAAAAAAAATGTTCTTATAATATTTTTCACATGCACTACACTTTTAAAAAAGTAATTTTTATCTGTAAAATACATCAAAATACTGTAGAAAAGATCTGGGATGTTTTCCAGATGCAAAATTTGCCCTTTTAATCATCTTCATGCGTCTTTTATGATAAAATTAAGTTGTTTTGTGAATAAACATAAAATCGCTCAAAATCATTAGACCTATCTATGAACAAAATTTCATATCTAAATACTTTTATTTAAGTTTCCTATAGGAACTGTACCCTAAGCCAAAAATTAAGTAAAACGGTTGTAATTCTTCAAATATACATATCTATGAGTAAAAATCTTTTTTGACTTTTTCTAGTCACATTAAATCTATTCACGATCAAAATATGATATTATTTTTAACTTTAATTTATTCCTACTTACGAGGGAACGTTTTCAACTGTCAAATCCCTTTTGAGTTTGGACTTTGTGCATAAGATAGATCCTTGTGAGATATGAAAAATCTCAAGAGATTAAATCCCCTTAGGTCTTCTGTCCAAAGTTATAGGCATTTTACTGGAATATTAGCATAGGGCATAGTAACCATGAACAAAATGAATAGCGGTATTTCGGTCTAAGATTTTGCCCACAGACAGGCCTATTGATGGTTAGAGTACTCTGAAAATTTCAGCTCAAAGGAACATTTCCTTTCCGAGATATTAACGTCCCAAAAATGACTCGTGTAGGACAACAAATGTTAGAATCTTCTGTTTTTTAGAACGTTAATATCTCGGGAAGGAAATGTTCTTTTGAGCTGAAATTTTCAGGATATTCTAATCATCAATAGATCTGTTCGTGAGCAAAATCACAGATCAAAACACCGCCATTGAATTTGTTCGTAGGTACTATGTTCTAGGCTAAAATTCCAGTAAAATGCCTATAACTCTGGACAGAAGAACTAAGGAGATTTAATCTCTTGAGATTTTTCATATCTCACGAGGGTCTATCTTATGCACAAAGTCCGAACTCAAAAGGGATTTAACAGTCGAAAACGTTTCCTCGTTAGTTCTTTCTGAAAAATTTTCATTCAAAGTGAATGCTTTAATGAAAGTATATATTAATTGTTCGAAAAGCAACAATTTTTATTAATACAAGACGAAAAACTGTCACGATACTATTATTAAATTACATGCTGATTCCTGATTTACCATGACATTGTTGAAATTTTCATTTAATGTTAGAAAAAAAATATATATGTATCGTTGATGATTGGCACATCACACAAAATATTTCAAACATCATTAAAAGATAAGAACACGATACTTTCTTTTATATCGATGATTGAAGTGTTAAACATCGATAAAAATCATATGTCATTACTCAATTCAATCATGACATTTTTATGCCTTATGTTGATAAGAATGATCAATCTTCGAACAAGCAATACATCATATTAGTTATGCTATCGAATACCAAAGAGAATTGTTGTATAATAAATACATAGGAATCATTATTAAAGTTCACAAAAAGATTTATAAGAAAATCACTTCAACAGTAAGCTACCGTTTAAAATCAAATTGATTGTATTAAGAGGTTTTAGTTAGAATAGAAAAAAAGCCGAAAAAGATTCGTCTTCCTGGATTTTTGAATTTAATATCTTGACAAAAGAATATTTTTCTTTTCGATTAAAACTTTCAAGATACTGTAAGGATTATTAAACATATCTATGAGTATAATCTCAGGTCAAAATTCTTTGTTTGAATTTCCAGTAAATACCTGAAAATAAATCGAAAATTAACATTAAGAGTCATAACTTGGCTTTAAAGACCTACGAAGAAAAATTCTTTTAGGATTTTTCTACTCTTATCAAGATTTTCTTATTGATGCAATATAACTTCAAATAACATACTACATTTGAGAGTTTCCTCGTCAATTGACAATATGTATACCTTATAGTAATCGTTTGATACTATGCATAAAGACAAATTATAAAACATACTTTCATTAATATAAAATCATAATTTTCTTTCAAATGGTAAGAATAGGAAAACCTGAGTCTGCCATCTATTCTATTACATCCACTAAAAACATGTTCTATTCTCTTTCTCATTTTTTTTTCTAAAGTATTTTAATCGCATAAGACGTATTTCTATTCAATGAATATTCTTTTCTAATATGAAAATATGTTTTAAAAAAAAAAAATTAATTATCTAAATCATATACCTCCATTAGCTAATATAATTTTCATTTGTTTAATTTGTTGATGTCGTTTTGCATGATCAGCAACAGCAAACATTTTTTGTGAATAATTTGGATTTGCTCCTAACATAATTAAATGTATTGTTTTTCGACAATCAGATGTTTCAACATTTTCATATAACATTTCATTAAGTTGTTCTTGTGTAAAATTAGTTTTATTATTTATTTCTAATGGTTGAAGATAAATTTTATCTAAATATTTTTTTCTTATATACTGTTCACGTTCAATTTGTGTTGATGCATTATTTGGTTTTAATATACCTAATGAATTATTTTCTAATAATTTATTTGAATATTCATTTCCATAATCATGTAATAAATCAATTAAATCAGAATCACATGATGTTGTTATAAGTGATTGTAAACGAAGAAAATCGGATGTTAAAAGTTGATGAATAGCTTAATGACAAAAAAAGAAATAAATAAAATATATAGAATAAGAAAGAAAAATAACAACTGTCACAGAATGAATTGCAATAAATCTTGATACCTTTTACTTTCTAAACATAAAGAGTTTTTTCTTTTTTATGTCAAAACTTATAGAATTTCGAACTATACAAAATTGTTAATTTTGTTTTTTCAAATGACTTTAACCTTGTCAATGTCAAAATGTAAAAGATTTATATCTATTCAATTGTTTCACTACTGTCTGCTCATATTTATTGATTTGTGTAAAGTCTTTGAATATTAAAGTCAATGTCAAAAGTTAATTAATTATTGCTAATAGATAGAAAACTTAATGCTTCTATAATCTTTTCAATGTGGTTTTTAGATTTTGTTATTATGCTTTGGTATGTCGACTTTAATTCTGAACAAAAAAAAAAAACAATGTATTAATATTAAATTGAACTATGAAAATATTTAGGCTATTTCAAATTTAGAATAGATTTAAACAGAAAAAAGTTGTTTTTTTTTTTTTCTTTTATTTTAAAAATTTTTCTCTCGAATATTTGTTCTATTATTTTAATACTTGTATCCAAAAATATGAAAAAATTTTAAGGAAAACTTTGTAAGATAGTTGATAATTAATTGAGATCTTCATTAAAAAATTATCTTCAATTTGTTTTTTTTATTGCAGTTGAACAACTACGTAAATATTTCTAGTCTAAATTTTGTCTATCTTGAAATCATCTATCATTAAACATAAGAATGAATGTTTTCTATCAAGAAAAAATGTACGGAATTAATGGAATTTCTTCTGTGACATCTGTTATATAATTATATTTACCAGCACATTTTTTACATATAACTAAAAGCCAAGAGATAATAGCAATTGTTGGATTTTCACCATCACAATCAGCACATCGACAATTACTCATATTTTGTCGAACAATATCAATACAATCAGCTGTTTTATCTTAATTTTAGCAAAACAAAAAAACAATGAATTTCTTAACATGTTTTTTTTTTTGTACTAATACCTGATGAAGTTGAAACATTATCATTTTGTATTGATGTATGAACAAATTCATCAAGTGATAATGAAACCATTGGTTGTTTATCTTCTATTGGTTCTACTGAATAACTAAAAAGAAATTATTTTTTTGTTTTTTTCTTATTAAAAAATTTCTATTTTTTTTTTTTTTACTAATTTTTTGTTTCATCTTTTTTTATTAATGTTGAAATTGGATGTCGTTGAGCAGCTTGTTGTTTAATAACTTGACTTAATTTTGAAATAAATAAATCTTTATTTTCATTATTATTTATAAGTTTTGTACGTTGCTATATTAAATAGAAAAATACATTAATTTATATAGAATTAAATTTTCTACCTCAGATTGATTAATGATCATTATATTTTATCAGCAAACACACACACAAAAGGAAACACAAATAGCGAGCATTAAGGGAAAAAAAATGCACAAATCAACGCAATATTTTATTGCATACTTTTCTGACTCATAACCTTTTTTTCTTTTGTTCCTATCATGTATAAACCTATATTCAATACTCATATATATATATATATATGTATGTTATTTTTTGATTAGGTAAAAAAAAGGAAGTTTTAAATTAGATGGGGAGAAAATGTTAATTACCGTCGTGACTTGTTGTTCAGGATACGAATAATAAATATCATTTGTTGTTGAAATATCATTAATTAAATCAGGTACAGAATCAAGTGAAATATTTGGAACATCTTGACTATCATCAAATGATAAATTTGATTCGAGAACAAAATTTTTCGAAAATGTTGGTGGTGTTGAATAAATTTGAGCAGTTTCAAATGAATTTAATGATGTGGAAGGATAATCATTTTGAGTAGAAGTTACTAAAGTTTTATATGTATCACATGAAGAAAGATTTTCTTGACGAGGCATTACATAAAAATCATCATTTATTAAATTATTTGATGAACATAATTGATTTACATATGGTATAGAATTTTGAATTAATTGTGGAGTTAAATAAATATTTGAATTTGTTTCATTAGTTGAATCTAATTTAAGAGAAAATAATCATGAAAAATTTGTTTAAAACGAAGTAAATTATGAAAAAGATTAAAAAATGGCTAGATTTTTCCTCTTCATCTATTACTCATGTTGTATCTACGAAAATATTTTGCTATTTCAAAACTCTCTAGCAAAGTCTAGACGACTGATTTTCGATAAAATTTTCTAGTTCTTTTCATTCTTAAAAATTATTGAGAGTAATGTTATCTACAAAAATCGAATAAAAAGTAATAGTAGTTATAATTTATTAAAATATAAATAAATGACGTTAGATTTACTTGTTGAAAGTATAAATTTTTATATAAGTATCGAAAACAAACCTTCTATTTCACAGTGATGTTTTAAATAGATAGTCTCGATCTCGATTAGTCTACTAATCATATTAAAATCGATTCGGAAAAGTTCAAATTTCACTGCAATATGAAATCATTTGACATTAATTATCCATTAATTAACTAGCGATAACATCAAACTTGACACAAAAACACACTAGGTACAAAGTTTAATATGCAAATTTTCTTATGAAAGGACACGAACAAATACAAAAAAAATGAAAACAACTTAATAACTTGACTCAGATGATATTCATGATCTGATTCATATACTTTTATTATCAATAAAATACGCTTACCATCGAGTGGTACAGTATCATCAAGACCAAGAAAAATAGGTGTTATTTCAGAAGGTGTTGATGGTAATTTCATTTTTTGTTTCATTCTTGTTCTTGATTGTGGTGGTGGTCGACTAAGTTGAAGAGTATTTGAGAGACGAGGCTCACTCGGAATATCATATGAATCATTCATCTATAACAAAATATCACAATCATTATTATGATTCACTTTCTTAAAGTGCAAAATAAAAATAAAAAAGATATAACAAAAGATTAATTATTTGTCTACATTTATTAATCATAATAATATCATTGACGATTGAATGTCAAATAATAAATATTGATTATTCGAAAATAATACTTCATGAATAAAGTTTTACATTTTATTATTAAGCTTTTCAAATATTTTTCATTCTTTACTACTCAAAAAAAAAAAGAAAAACAAATCCTTTATAAATATTTAATCTACTTGAAACAATGTTAAATAAAAACTTAAAAATAAAAAAAAAACAAACATGTTAATCAAATCGTCATAGAACTGTGTAAAAAAAAATATCATCAACTTCCATTTTCAAAAAATTTTCTAAATCTATAACCTAACTAATTTATTCTTAATAAATAATATTTTATCATCAATATACCTATAAAACAGTCAATACTAAATATAAATCTGACTTTTAAAATAAAATTAATAATCTTCTCCGTTGAAGACATTAACATAAGAGTTGTATATTTCATCATATAACAATTTTAAATATATTAATCAAAAAAACAGAACAATGTTCTAGATGACATAGACAAGGAGGAGAAAAAAAAAAAAAAGCAAAGGAAATGAATCACCTGGTCGAATAAAAAAAAAAATGTGGCGACACATATGAAAAATTTCTTATTCGTAAAAATAAATTAACCATTAGAAAAACTTCTTAGATCAAATATAAGTTTTCTTTCTTGTAGAAAATCTTTTTCTTTTTTCAAGGTCTTACTCATAGAAATATTTTATTAAGATTTATTCAAAAAAATTTCTAAAACTTAGATATATATAATTAATAAAAACATACTAAATATGTCACATACACCAATGAAAAAAAGTGTATTTGATCGTATCGAACGCGGTGGAGGAAATAGTTCACCGTCTTCTGGAACAACAAATACTAATCATAAAAGTGTATGTTTTTAATTTTATTGTATATTTTCATATATAGTTTTTAAATCAATACTAAACATTTTAATAGACGCATGGCTTTTGTAATACTTATATTAAAACTGGTGCATGTCCGTTAGGAGATGCTTGTAAATTTATACATGAACAACCAAAGTAAGATTATAAATAATTGATTTTTTTTTTTAATTGAATATTTGAATTCGATTATTTTTTTTCAGTCTTGATAAACAACCAGGAGCAAAAGATGAATTTCGTATTACAAAAGTATATCTCACAAAACAAGAATTTTTCTTTTCTTTATTTTTTTTGATTGATTTAGACAATAACAAGAGTTGTTGATATGTCATCACCATCAATAAAAAGTACTGTAACTGTATCACATGAACAACGATCTGTTTCAAATTCAAATTCTATTCCATCAAGTCGAACTGTTGTTGAAGGTGGTACAATATCAAATGAACAGTCAGGTAAAGGAAAAAGAAAAAAACCTCTTTTTTTTTTTTTTTTTCTTTTCAAAATTTTGTATTTATTAATTTATTTTAGATCGTCGATTAAGTAGTTCTGATCGTAAACAAGTACATTCTTTGTTTTTTTTTTTTTTATTTTTATAGAATAACTCTTTTTTTTTTCTTTAGTCTCAAAGTCGTACTTCGGATTCAAAAAGAAAATCATCATCAAATTCAAATGAATCATCAAAGAAAAAAAATCGTTCATCAAATAAAAACAAACGTTCTAATGAGAGGTAAAAAATTGAAAATTATATCTTATGTGGTTTTTTTTGTTTTTTGTTTCGTAGTGATTCACCTTTTAGTTCAGCATCAGATTCAGATTATAATCATTCATCATATAAACGTAAAAAACAATCTGATATACATTCAACATCATCAAAATATAAAACTCATGATTCCATATCACCACAACATGATGAAGATGTAATACTCAGTGATCAATTAATACGTCAAACACAATCAAATAATAAATCTCCAAAACGAACAATTGTTATAACAGATAGAAAAAAAGATGAAAATAACAAACGAACAAATAAAGATAATAAAACAAATCCAGATATTGAATTTCTTGGATCAAAAATAATTAATCGAGATAAAAAATCAATAGAAACAATACATCAACAAGCTGAAAGTAATAAAAAATCTCTTGATATTAAACGAGAAAGAAAATCACCAAATAAATCATCATCTGATCAACAAAAACGTCATTCATCATCATCGACAAGCAATAATGAAAAAAATATTCAAATTAAAATAGATGATACAAAACATCAATCAAATAAAACACAGTACGTTCTATTTAATTAATCAGATTTTCTCTCAATCGATCATTGATATCTCGAAATACATACAATAGATCATTTATAAAACATATTTTAATATGAAGAAAAAAAAAACACCATTGAAATAATGACATATACTTGATTAGATCATTGACCCATTCGTAATATTTGTACATACTCAAATACGTTATCTATTGAAGTTAGATGTCAATGACTAGGGTTGAAATAAACCATTCAGACTAAATATTATGTAACATCGCGCAAATTTTCATGGAGTATTATCTTAAAGTTAGACAAATTATGACGTGTAAAGCATGTTAGTAGAGCAAACAGAAAAAGTAACATTTAACGTCTGCACACATAATTGAAGGCACAGGGCAGTCTTATTAATCTCTAATCAAGACAACAGCATTGATCTCTATCATTGTATTATTCAAGGCTCTTAAAAGAAAAATTCGATTGTCGATGATATGAGATAATCGAACCATATCAACAATTTTTTGAAATCCTTTCAAATCTAGAGTAAGTCTAAATCATATTCGACATAGTTTAATTATCAATAAAGCACATCAAATAAACATGAAAAAAAACAAAATCTTTACTCGACACTTCGAACTATATTCAGTTCAGATACAAAAAATTCTATTCAGTTCTATTGCATTATGAGATTATATGCACTTCGCAATTCTATCAGACTTGATATTAAATAATTTTTTTTTTGTTTTTTTTTTTTTTAGAAACTCATCTGAACACTCTGAACGTAGTATGTCATTTGAAATCGCTTTTTTTTAAATATTCTAATTAAATTTTTTTTATTGCCAAAGGTGCACCGCAATTAACACCGCCAGTTGTTCAACTTTCTCCAACACCATCAGTAACAGCAACATCTGAAATATTCGAAAAAGGTTCTGTTGTACTTTCAAATGAACCTGAAAAAACTACACCTGTTCAACCTCCATCACCAATATGCGTTATTCTTGATGATGATTCAAGTCCAGCACCATCAATTGATAAAAAAGTTGTTCGACAAACATCAACAACACCAGTCAAACGAACCAATGATAATGATAAAAATAATTCAAAACAAAGTAAACAATCTCGAGATTCAGATAAAAGTCGTAATAAAGAAAAAACAAATGAAAATACTGAAATAAAACGTAAACGACTAAATGATGGTATATGATTTCTTCAATTTTATTCAAACACAAACAAAAAAGAAATAATCTCAACTTTATTTTTTAGTTGGTTCAAGAAAAGTAACATCAAATCGTAAAAGTGAAAATGATAATCGATCTACAAACAATCGGTTAGTCAAAAAAAAAGCAAAACAAAACCATGTGCTTTGCATATCTTATTTTATTTATATTTTAGATCGGATAGTCGTCGTAGTACAAATACATCTTCAAGAGATGACACATCAAGTCGTAAATATAAAGAAAAATCAGAATCAAAAACTAGTAAAAGTAATGATTCAAAAGATCGAAATTTACCTGCATCATCATCGTTCTCATCATCAAAACCACGTAGTACTAATGATCGACGTGATACAACAAGATCTTCATCTGAAAAAAAGTAAGCATGTTTTTTTTTTTAACCTTTTTAAATACTTTACACAATTAATAATTTAGACGTTCAACACATCGACGTGGTAAAGAAAAAGGTAAAATATAAATGAAAATAAATATACTTTTTGAAAAATAGAAAAACATTAATATTAATTTATAAAAGGTTTAGAAAATGTAACCGATTCTGAAGAACATGTTGATGAACCAGTTGTACCAAAACAAGGTAAAATTATATTTAGAATTTTTTCTTTCGATAAAAAAACAAAAGAAAACTGTTTTTCTTTTGTTTATTAGCGGCTCTTGAAGCTTATATGTCTATGGATTGGTCATTATTATCTCGTGATAAACGTATTCCATTAAATACTCAAATAACATCACGTATTGCTCGTATTGATCATAGCATTAATTCACTTGGTGTATCTGAACGTTTATTAACAAATGAACAAAAAGAAAAACTCAATGACATAGAATTTCAATCATTACCATTAACACATTTTATGAAACAATTACAAACAAAATCTAGTTCACAAATTATTAATTCTTGTCATCGAAGATTTGGTTCTTGTGCTAAAGATATGATTGATATGAGACATAAATGGCTTATAAAATCTGTAAAAATTTTCTTTTCGAAGTTTTTTTTTTTATTTTCAATAATTTTGATTTTTAAATTAGATTGAACCAGTTCAACAATATGAATTTATTAATAAAGAACATTATATAGCATTTCAACATGCTATTAATTCTTTATTAGATAAAACACCAAATGATACTCCAACTGTACAAATTGAAACAACAACAGCTGATGTTTTATTATCATAGCGCGTTTTCTCTATTTTTTTTTGTTGTGTTTTGTTTCTGTGTTTTTTTTTTTGTTCATTTTATATTTATCTTGTGTTTTAATTCGATGTATCTATTTTCTCGAATAAATCATTTACGTGTACGTTCAGAACAAATTAAAATTCCAATTAATGAACAAAATCTTATAATAAATTTAGCGAAAAAAATTCTTAATAGTCCATTAAAAATTTTAGCTATTGATTTTGATAAAACATTAATTGATGATGATAGTGGAAGTTCAATGAGTTTTGAAAATATTTATATTCGTAATCAATTTTTTTGGCTTATTAAACATATAATTCAACATAAATGGATTTGTATTACTAGTTTTAATGAAAATACACCAACTACATTCAATGAAAATCTTGGTAAATGAAGCATATATGTTATAGGATTCACATTAATTTTAGTAATAGAATAAAATCATCTTTTTTTTTACACTAAACAGGCAAAAAAGATTCGTTTCTCTACGAAGTTCTTCTTAAGTTATAGTTATTTTACATAGTTTTCAATCTCTGATCAGGCGTTAGCTGCAAAATTAAATGAAGTGATATGTATTGGAAATCTTTACGCATTAACACATCTCGCACCAAGTAAACCTTTTAGAAAGTTACAGCCAAAATGAATAGGGCTTTCTGGAGATAAGGGTTTGATTTTCTTGGCGTTCTAAAAAAACCTGATATTCTCTCATATTCAATATCTCTAGAAGGGATCATCTGTGTTAGCTGCAACTTTCTAGACGATTTCCTGTCTGTGAGTCTAGCTTAAAGGCAAAATTTCTAATATTATATTTCTTCATTCAATTTTCAGTTAATACCTGGTCAAATGTTGACAAGTCAGTAGAATAGCGATAGATTTAAAAGAAATAGGTATGAGGACCTATACTTTTAGAGTCCTTCTAGTCTCAACGAGCCATATATATGAACGATAGAGATATTCAATCGACAATTCGCACTTGAAAACCTTTTCTCATTAACCTGAACTCTATAATAAAGTTCGAGAATAAAACGAATATAAACAAGTGAAAAATTAGTAAATGTGAAGCTGGATGTGAAAAATAAATGTTCTGAGCATCATAAGAAATTCAACAGCAAGGGCACAATAGGCATGCGCTAAACCAGAATTAAGACTCGATTTTCGCATCAAATTGTTTGGATCCAACATCGGAAGCTATTGAATCAGTGTAGTCAGTATTGAGTATCTAGATAATTATTCAAACGGTGGCTAGAAGACTATGAGTCATCATATAAGAACTCGAATATTCCTTCAAATTCAAGTTCATATTTGAATACTTCGTATCTCTCTGTAGTCAACGTTTGACTCCTTTCTTTTGACTTTGTTCTATTCCGTTTTTTGAATTAACTAACAATGACTAAATTGAAAGATGAATCGAACGTCAAAGATTTGATGCAAAGCAAAAGTATTTAACGTTAAACATTTGAATGACTTTATACAAAATTTCAAATTTTAATATGTGAATAATCCTTTGTATTATTATTCGAAGTTCTTATTAGAACTTTACTCTTTGTAATCTTAGCATACGAATACAATATTAAATTTATTTTAAAATGCGTAGGTATAGTTACGCAAACTATAGTTCGTCGTCTTTTAAAATTAACTGATAAAAATTTATCTCGTCATTCAATAAATAAACGACTTGCTCAAGAATATAAAATTATTATTGAATCATATCCTAGTCGATCTTATGGAAAAATCGAACATATACAAAATTGTATTAATCAAATTCAACAAATTTCATCATATTCATTCGATATTCAACCATATCATGTAGCTCTCTTTGATGATAATCAAATGAATATAAAAGAAGCTAAAAAATATTTTCCAGCTGTATTAATTCCAATTAATGAATTTAATACAAGATCAAAATCTATAGAACCAATGATATCTTTAATTGATCAACTTACACAACAATCATGGAATGAATATGAAAAAACAAAAACAAAAAGAAAATATTCCAGAGGTGATAGATTACAAGGATCTGAATTCTAAAAATTTCAATAAACTTTTTGCTTTGTTTTATACATCTTGTATATTATTTTCACGTTCATGTCGTTTTCGTTCTTCATATTCAGTTAATTCACGTTCCCATACTGGTAATAATTTACTCACCATATCCCAATAATTATTCTAAAAAGAGAGATTATATTTGTATGAAAAACAAAAAATAAATATTTATTCAAATGGAAAATTCTTTTACTTTTAATGTTGCAAATTTATTACTATCTGGTTGTTTTAAATGTTTATCAATGTCATGATTTAATTTTTGAATTGACTATGGAATAGATAAAAATTGAAAGTTATAAAAATATAATCAAATATTACTTTTAATAAAGCTTCATTTCGTATTCGAGCTTTTTCAATCGATGTCATAAATAATGTTTCATTATTTTGTTGTATTGATTTTGGTAATTGAATAATAGAAGAATCAAGTAATGATTGTCGTTCATGTTTACTAAATTTATAAAAACAAAGACTAAAATATTATCACATTTTCTTGCTTATTTACTTACATATATGATCGTTTTAAATCTAATTCTGTTGTTTCAGCGTAATATTCGCTACCTGGTCCAAATTTTTTCAACATTATTTTATTATAGGAAAAAGAAAATCAATGACATATACCATTAAATATATTTTTCACATAGTAACGATCTGAAGGATTACACAAGGTACTGCCATCTATGAACTGTGTATTTATATAAATTGTGTCGCACTTTGCGATATATTTCTCCAAGTGAATCTGCAATACATTCTTACATGAGATTCAAATCTAGTTTTCATTGACTTGGTCAATTTTTTCTGAGAAAATAAATAATTATTACTTTTTTCAGTTTAATTGAAATGAATAATACATATTTTTGAAGTCCAAAAGAATGAAATCTTGAACTTTATCTATGTCGAATTAGTTCAACCTTGGACAAACTATTCTGAAGTAATCTATTTTCGACCATCAATTGAACTTTAAATGCGTCTTTGACCAAGATACTAATCAAGTAATGATATAGAAAATCCATATGTTCAACCCAATTGTTTAAATGTAGCTGTATGCACAAAATAAAATTATGAATAAACAAATAGATCATGACACATCTAAAACGTGTTACATTTTATCTTAGTGCGTAGTCCAAAAGGTTTTGTAATGCATGATAAATTTTCATTCTGAACAAACAATCTTGATCAATAGTAAATGATAGAGAAAAATATGTTTGAGATCGTTATTTATGTTGAACCATGTTTTAAAATGATCTTTCCAATCAAAATATTCAAGTCACACTTTTCTCTGTTATATTTTATTCAATATTGCTTTCGAATGATTTTTGATCTATTCAAAATGAAATTATTTCATTGAAAACTCATCAACAACATTATATAATTATATATGATTAAACCTAGAATCCAATCATCTATACTTGATGTGATAATGCATTAATCGTTAAAAATATTATGTCTTTTAGATTATGTACTTGATTCCTACATATTATGTGCCCGAGCATAATCAAATCGATATTGGTTCTTCTGATGAATATTATTTTTGTAGTACGAATAATTATTTCATCATTTTATAGGTTGTTTAATGATGTCAAAATAACATCATACAGGTCATCGGTTCTTTCTATTTTATGTTGTATTCATTGAATAATTCTCGAAATGGAGTATAAATAGTAGAACATACATATAGAATACAACTATTTGATATATTTCAGCGTATAAAACAAGTCAATAATGAATTGTATGTTATCCATTCTTATACCATTATTATTAACATTGATCGTTACTACTCAATCAGACGGTATAGATATAACATATTTTTCTTTTTGATCTTTCTAAATTTGTTTCTCTTTTGTAAGATCTTGCGAGCATTAAAATATGTGGCAATAAGAATGAAGAATATAAAACATGTGGTTCTGCATGTCCTCCAACTTGTGATGATATACGTTATCCGTTACCGAAACCATCTCGTGCATGCATTTTATTATGTAAAGCTGGTTGTTTTTGTAAGACTGGTTACTATCGAGCAGAAGATGGTAGTTGTGTTGCACCAGATCAATGTTGTGGTGACAATGAAAAATATAAAACTTGTGGTTCAGCTCACGTTGAAACGTGTGATTATAAGCCTAAGCAATGTACAAAACAATGTGTTGCTGGTTGTTTTTGTGCTTGTTCGGAGTATGTTCGTCAAAGCAACAGTACTGGTAGTCCTTGTATTCATCGTGATAAGTGTCCAGATCCATGTGAAGAAGATGATTAACAATAACATATTTTGCTTAAAATGCTTTTGCTTATGAAAAGTGCATTCAATAATGTATTTCCGCTTAAAAAAATTGAAGTTTATAGATGCCAATAAACTAAGTAGTAAAAATAGAATTTTTCGATTAACATTCAATGTAAAACTCCATGTTGTATGTTTGTTCGTACTACCATCAGAACATTGGAGTGTCCATAACTACCGACGATATACCCTCTAATAAATGTGGTAAAACTATTGTGACATCTCAGACAGATACTTCCTGTACACTTGCTACCGAGCTATTAGTCCTACAACACTTGTTCTCGTGATATTGAGGGTTGATGGTGAGGATGAGAGTGAAAGGAACACTGAAAAAGAGAAGAAGATCGATATATAACTCTAGTGCTTTTTTTTTATTGTTTCTAGTTCTGACTAGAGTCTTGAGAAAGCCGAAGCCACGAAAACAACTGTTCAGAGCGCTATAGACGTAAATTCAGTGAATGTACCGAGTTCCAGATGTCCATGAGTTGTACCAGTTGTCAGGAGGGTACATTCTCAGGAATCTTAATATCAACTAGCACCGACAGTATATTACCGGTTGGAGAACAACTATCGATATAATGTGGTTGAATAGCGTTCAAAAAATAGTTGATCGTTTATATATAAAAATACTGTTAGTTGATTGTCGGTATGCCGACTATTTTTTTTTGTGAGGTTTGAATAACATCAAACATAAAAAGAGAAAGAATATTGTCAATGGACATCAAATTTATTTCTATAATGCTGTCAAAATTATAAACACAATACATTTAGAAAACATTAGTATCTATATTCAATATTAATAAAAATAGATGTCAATTATACTGAAGAATGATTGAAAATTGCCATAATATTTTTAAACATCACTTTGTGGTTTACGCAATTGATAGTCTGTATATTGCTTGATTATTTCATCTTCTTCATTATGATATTGATAATTATATTCATGATCAACAGAATCACATTCCAATTGTCGTTGTTTATTAATTGTCATACCAATCATATTTCTGTTTCAAGACAAATAAAAGAAAAGTTTCCAATATTTATTATCAACAGAAAACAAAAACAGTAACGTACTCAACCATTTTTATTCGAAGAATTTCTCGAAAATCAATATGTAATGTTTCTGATTCATTTTTAGCTGTTATTAAAAATTCTGTAAACGCAATAAAACATGATAGAATAATACCAAATAGAAATATATAGAAAAGACCAGTTACACTGGAAAGGCTTAATTTATCAAAACGTTTATCTTTATTAACTTGTGTACATTCGGAACGTTCATACCTTTGAATTGAAAAAGAAAATAAATAATTAAATTCCTCTCCTAGAATAAAAACAAAATTATGGTCCTCTATGATGGCTTTGTGAAATTTTTCTTATCGATATTCCTTTGTTCTACAAGGGAAGGAAAAAGTTTAGTTGAAAACTAAAACATACCACCAACTTTGTTTAAGTTTATCTAAAAATCCTGATTCTTTTAAATCAGTAGTAATTAAATTTATTGCTTCTGTTAAATCAGAACCTATTCTTGTTGCAATTCCATAACCTTTTGAATCAAGATCAGAACCAACTTTCATTGTATCACATGGATATCTTTCATTCACATATTCATTTTTTGTTGATCTAAATTTTTATGTAAATATTAAATTTCATTTTTATAACATATATATAGATATATGTTAACTTACTCAATAAAAAATGCATATTTTCCTTTTGAATTTCGTACTTTTGCTACACCTTCATCATTTGTTGCAACGAATACTTCCGATGAACTTCTTTGCATTACAGTCCACATATTTTGAAAAACTGTTATATTTGATTTTTCAAAAAAAGCTGATGTTGTTCCATTTTTTACTGAACCATATTTTATTTCTTGTTGTTTAACTATGAAATATTTACAAAAATATCAAAAAATTTTCATTATGAAAATATTTCATAGATATTTTCTAGAGAGATAAATTTAAGACAAAAACAAAAGTCAAATTTTTATAAAAGAATGAAAGATTTATTCAATCAAACTCATGATAATAAATTTTCTTTTTTTCGTATTCTTCTTACCAAGATCTTCAACACCTTTAATTGGTGGAACTAAATTTTCGATAGTTAAAGATGCAACAAGATTAGCTGTGTAAGATGAAACAAAGATTAATGAAAAATACCACCATGATATTGCTGCAATTCGACCAGATAATGATTTTGGTACAAGATTAATTGATTGTCTCATAAATGATGCAAATGAAAAAAATAATGCATTAGAAATACCAAATAAATGAACCGTATTTTGTTTTGATTCTTTCTTTGTTCGATTTTTATTTATATTCAAATTTGATAAATTTTGATTTGGAGATGGTATACGATTATGATATCGATGTTTTATTGATGATCTTGTTATAATTGGTAAATCATTTGAATGTTCCGAAAGAATTGAATCTCGATTTTGACGTTGTAATTCAATCAAACTTTTACGTCGATCATTAACACTTTTTGGATATGAAAATGAACGATATGATGGTCGTCGTACAACACGTCGTCGCCAACCTGAATTAACAACACGTGATGTTAAAAAAAGTATAACACTAACAGCAAAATATGCTAATGATAAACATAACCATATTTCCATTGATACGGGATTCATAAATGAAAATACACCTGCTTTTTCTGCATCAGGTTTACTAATCTATTAAATTTCGATAGATAATAAAAATAAATTATTAATAAAAGAAAAAAAATTCATACCATAATAGAAATACCTTTAAATAAAAAAAAAAAAAGAAATAATAAGATAAATAAAAAAAGAGTGACTGTTGTTTTTTGTTCTAAATAACATACCTAAATTCATAAATGGTGTACTAAAATCAACAACTTCCGTACGTATTTGACTAATAGTTAACGGTGCTATAGCCATATCAGCTTTTCGATATATTACTTCACCAATCATTCCTAAAATTCAATGACAAATATAGACATTATAATTAGAAGAATATCAATCATATTATATTTATTTCTTGAATATGTACAGAATGTTCTAAAAATCATAATCACTTAAATAAAGTTCGGTTTTTATTTGTAAAGTTATTGCAGAAAAAGTAATACTATCAACTATGATTCAAAACTTGAACAGTTTTCGATGCCTACCTATTGAAGTGTAGTCGAAGTAAGTTACCTTTTCTACACTATTGATGAACTTGATCTACACGAATAAAAAACTCTCTAGTCTTCTATTGATTAAACTTCATCAATAATGGATTTATATGTATTTATTTAAATGATCATGACTTTTGAGACTTCCCACTATACAAAATGTTCATAACTTGTTTTTTGTTTAATATCTCTAAAATATTTTGTTACTCATAAGTTTCTATTGTCATTTATTTGATATATAATTATAATTACTTACCATCCCAAATACCTGTTGATTTATTTTTACTTCCAAAACGTCCATCTGGTACAATACGAAATTGACATGTTATATTTAATGTTGAACAAACTTTTTTTGCTAAATCAACACAATAACCTTCTAATTGATGAAAATCAAATATACGACCTCGTAATTCTTTTAAATTTGCATGTGGTTGACTATATTTAATATATAGATCAGTTCGTTTACGTAACATAAGAAAAGGTTCATCAAATAAACTAGTTATATAATAAATTTTTGATTGAAATGATTTTTGTATTAAAGATAAATCTTTATTTTTATTTCTATGACATGATTGATACTGATTATTTATAGTTGAATAACGTCCAATAAGTTGAATTTGTTTTTTAAATTGATTTAATGATGATATTTGTGTTGAAAATACATTAACATAAGTAAAATCACAATGATTAAATTGTATTTTTTTATTTTGTTTTAAACGATATGTTTTACAATCAATTATATTTGAAGTAAGTATTCGTATTATTAAATTTAATGCATCAAATAATGTACGTGAATAAATTTCTAATAATTCAGATAATTGTGAATTAAAATATGAATATGAAATATATTTTTCATTGATATTAATTTTATTATAACATAAATTTAATTTTATATTTGTATCATTCAATAATAATGAAGAATTTTTTAATAATAATTTACTAGAATTTAATGATTTTGAAAAACTAGGATTATTACGAAATGATAATGTTGTTCGATAATATGATTTATAACGAATTAATTTTGTAGATGATAATGAATTTTCATAGATATTTGATGATGATTGAGAATAAAAAGTACAATCATCTTGTTGATAATCAAAATAAATTAATTGACCAGGAAAATCAATTTTATTCATCCATAAACAAACATCAAATGTTGATACTATTATATATTGATAAAAATCACTTGTAAGTCCTAAACAATAAAAATTATTAAACTTATATGTAATATTGATACTTATTGAAAATATTTGAATAGTTAATAGAAGACGGTTGTTTACAAAGATTTTTCTCTTTTTCTTTTTACGATATTAGTTTTTCGATTAGATAAGAAGGTTAATTAATAAAATCAACAAATGATTTTTCAATGTGATTTATCTAATTTATGATTAGGAAGTTTTCTTCAAAAGCTAAGTCACTATTGAGTCTTGTAGTATTTAGATACAAATAAATATTTGCCATTGCTTATCTATCCTACGCATATCAATTAATTAATAAGAACCTAATCAATAAGTAACCTTTATCTGATTATTTTACATATTTATTCGCTATTACACTTCTGCAAGTTTTCTATTTTTGTTATTACTAAACATATATGATAATATAATTATAAATCTTTCCTATTTTAAATTTCTCATTGATACTAATTAATGAAGATTATTGAATGTATTGTTTAAGTAAGAAATGAATTTCAATCTTGATTCTAGAAGAAATCTTTGATATTTGAACAAAAATGATAAACTCAAAATGAGATTGAAATCTATCTAGTCAAGGATTCAACTAATATTATTATCGATAATGATATAGAAACATTTTTATACTAGATAGTACATTACAATATAATCAAGCGGACAGTCTTCGATTCGGTCCGAATCGGTCCTTTCGCGTTTCGGTCCCATTTGATGATCTCTTACTTGGATCCTATCTCACTTCGGTCCTATTTGATGATTTCTCAGTTCGATCCCAATATTATCAAATACAATGGCTCATAATTATATTTAATAGAGTAGAAAATACCTTATATGATAAAGAATAACCAGATAAATACAAAAGTTATCCATATTTATAACTCATAAAAAGTAACATATATAATAAAAAAAACACAGTTCTTTGTTTTTATTCCTTCACAAATTTCGTTTTTACAGTTTTGCCGCTTTGAATTGCTAATCGTAAATCTGTCAGTCTGCCATCGGTATGTTCACTGAGCACAACAAGAAATTGTGCATGGCCTTACACAGTAGCGCTATTCGGTGCTGTTTTAATACTCTCGTTTAATAGTATACTGATAGCCTTTCAATCAAGTATAAGAGTATTATGATGTCTAGTTGTTAACTGCATGTTACTTGTTGTTCGTCTTTTGTATTCAATACACGTTTCTTAACTATGATCACTTATGCGTCATCTGGTTTAAATTGGACGATTATATGCATTCTGCTCAACCAATAACCACTCGGGAATGAATTCTTTAAACGGCTACTTATGAAAATGACAGAAGACTTGTCATCTTCTTTTAATTTAATGAATCATGAACGAACTAGAAAGAGACCGAAATGAGAGAGGACTGAATTGAGATGGGACCGAATTAAGAAAGGACCAAGTGAGGGATAATGAAGTGGGACCGAAACGGGAGTAAACCAATCAAGCAATACGAGAATTAATTTACGTAACACAAATATCATTCTTTAATTAAATCTATTTGAATTTCATTATTATTTTGGATATTTTACTCGAGCCACAGAATTTAGTTTAATCTCAATCTTTAGACTTGTATCTATAATATTCTAATAATATATTTCTCATCAATTATTTATTAATACTTAATCAAATTAATGAAAATCTCAAGTTACAAAAAATAATTCCTTTTCTATGCAGGGTCGTAAGTTATGAGAAACGTGTTGGGCATGGCGTCTTATCCTCATTTTGAAAATTGTCCACATAGTACCCATTTTGTATTTCTGAGTCTCAAGTGGTCTATATTTTTCTGCTTTCCACACTGATATATCACATTCTCTTATGATTTCTGTAAATATTAATCAAAAAAAAAAAGAAAAGAAAACAAATGTACTCGAAGTAACTGAAATACAAACCCATATGTGAAATTTTCTCAAACATTCTTTCATAAGCATCATATGAATGAAAATCAAGTAAAATATAACTTGCTAATTGATCTTTTTGTAAAGAACTTGCTTCAATATCATATAACATTGAATAAACATCTCGATAAAGTGTTGTTCGAATATCTAATGAAAAATTATTATAATATTCATCTTTATTCATTAATTCTAGTAGTTCATATATTCTATGTGCAGCTTCATTATTATCATATAAATAGATGGCTTGTTGTACATGATTATATTTTAAATAATTAATTAATACTTGAAGAATATCAGGCGTACTAAAATATTCTTGACTAAATGATCTAAATAAAAAAATAAATAAATAGAATTAATATTTGGAATAATTTTGAATAATAACAAACGTTGTTGTTGAACATGTCATTGTTTTACTTCCATATGATTTCATATTAATAAATGGAATATGATTTGTTTGACAAAAATCACGAATTAAATTTGTATAAAAGTTAATTGTACGTGTTAAATAAATATTTGTAAAATTTTGTTCATATTCAAGTGTATTGATAAGATTAGGTAAAGAATCTAATGTATTTAACCAATGTAATTGTAAATTTAAACCTTTACGACCACAAAAAGTTACATTGGGTACTTTTATATTAATAAAATCTGTATGATCATAATTATCATCAATAATTCCAATTCGAATTGTTGATTGACCATTTGAGAAATGTATTATTGATAGAAAAAGATAAAAAATATGATGCGACAACATTCGAGAAACACAAACATCTATGAAAATGCTATATGAATATTCCTCTCTTGTCTTTTTCTTCTCTATAATAACCAAAATCTAATCGATAAGAATAAATTGAATTATACTTGCTATTCATCGGTTCGGATTTTCATCGCATATTGAACTGAACTAAAGAAGAAAGAGAAGAGAAGAAAAACTTAAGAGCAAGTAAAAGATAGATGAACAGACTGACATTAAATGATCAGTTTAAACAAAGAATAAAAAGAAAAAAAGCGTTGATGAACACAGCAAAAAATAATATGCATTTGAATGCTTACATTCTCTTTTGAAATGCTTTTAATTTTAAAAATATACATAAAATGACGGTTTTTATGGATGTTGCCAACTATCCCTCTAGCGAATATATATTCTATAGAAGCGAAAAAAAAAGAATTAGCATCAATAACAACCGGAAATGCCATAGATGGATAGAACTTACAAAAAAGAATTTCCGTTCAATAAGATTCAATCATAGTTCGATTTATTCACCAACGAACAATATCATAATATTTGTTTTTTTTATAGAAATGGAATTAGTAGAGTTATAAAAGAAAAAAAATACGAACGGAAGAAAAAATTCGATCTACATGCACTTCAACAATGCTGACTGCTTTTTCATATGTTACTGTTGTTGTTATTGTTGTTCGACTGTTGCATTAGACGTCTGCTAGCAATTTGAAAGGCAACAATTACTTATTTTCAAATTGACAATCTAGAGTTATTCATACTCTAACATTTATCAAATAGAAAAAAAAATGCCGTAACAATTAATATTATACGATGAAAATAATACTTAATCATATAAATTCTCTGGTTTTCTTTTAATCTAGTGACGGACGTGGAATGAGAAGTCAAGTAAATTCATCACAACCGTCACGTTTAAGTAGTAATTCTGGTCGGCATTTTGATTTTTTGGATACACGTCATTCGGTTTTTTCAAGAAATAGTTATTATAATGATATGCTTTCAATTCATCCATGGTTACGTCGTCCATGTTCACGTTATTCAGGTATTCCATTTTCAACATTACGTGCTGCTCCTTGTTCAGCACGTACTGAAGACTTAGCTCGACCAAAAATCAAACGTGAACGACTTATTCGACAAGGTTATCGTTTTTAATAATTTTCGAATAAAACAAAACTTTCTGTTTCTTTTTTTTTATTACTTTTGTAGAATTTTTCGATAATTTTACAAATTATGCATATAGTGGTGTTAAATCAACAGCATTGACAGCACACTGTTCAGACCGTTTAGCAACACTTGCTCATCCAAAAAAAACACCAGCTGGTTTTATGAGTGGTTATATACTTCCACGTGATGTTCCAGAAAGTGCACTTCATGCACATATGACTGATCGTATTGAAGCTTTGGCTAAACCACGACATAATAAAAACACTTATATGCGATCATTATGGAATAATAATAATAAACAAATATAATAGGAATAAATCTTATTCAAAAAATAAATAACATTTTGTTTATCTTTTCTTAGTCTTTTCAATATATTATGAATTATTTTTTTTTGGTTACATTACATATTATAATCTGTAAAAATAGTAACTAAGAAAAGAACAATATTGTTTTGAAGTACATTTCAATAGGCTATCGGAAAGTACTTCTCCAACAGATACGTTTATGAAAAAACAAAAAGATATTTTAGATGATATTTATAATTAAACAGAAAGATTCAATTTTTTTTTTCGAAGGCAATATTTAGTAAAAAAATTTGTTTTATCTCATCAAATACGAAAAAGAAATAGAATTATTAGTTTTATTTAGACTTAAAAAAAAGAAAAATAAATGTTGCTTATGTGTTAGATATATTTAATTTTTCATAGAATATTCAAAAGATTTTTTTGAGAAATTTTATTACAAGTAAAATGATGTATTAGTAATTGCTCAAAGTTGAAGTATTGATGAAAATAAAAGAATTAATAGAATGACTGTCTGTGATTGCATAGCAAATCTTCATGTATTTTTTAATCATCTATGTATGTAAATTCTATATGTTTTTTTATTCGAAGTTTAAAATTTCGTTCTTAGTATTAATTACAATGTAGGATTGGAATGAAAGATGAATTATAATTATAATTAAAAATACAATAATAAATATAAGGTTTCTGCTTAATAATGTTGTTTTTCATATCAAAATCCTATAAGACAGAAGCCTTTATAAAACATTGATATTTTTTATGTTTACTTATTAAAAAGCAAACAAATAAACTCAGAAATGATTGTAATAATTTTTTGTTAGATCTCGGTTTTTAGTTGAAGAACATTGTTTAACATATATGACTTTATTCTTTGTACTTAACACAATTATTCAAGTTTATAGTATATGCTAATCGCAGCATGTTTTTTTATTATATTATTATATTTGAATGATGATCTTATATGAAACGACTTGTTTCTCTTGTGTTTATTATTCTTATTAATCTAGTTGCTGTTAATCGTTAGCATATTAGTAAGCATTGATATTTAAAGTACAGCTTTGGTTAAAAAAAATATTAAGTCATAGCAGGTTCCTTTAAAGTGATTTTTTGTGAAGAATTTGCTTCGTACGAAATGGGATAAAAAATAGTTATAAATATAGACGATCTAAAAAAGAATAATCTGTTGTCATGTTGACGTTATAATGAAAAATTTGGAACTTCGCTATGATGTCTTTTTTTCATTTTTAAGATTAGTTATCAATGAATTTTTTAATTTTGTAGTTAGCACGTAGATCTGTTTTCATAGATAAGTAAAAAACTTTTTTCTTCTAATTTATTATTCAATTACTATTAGTCTATTTAAATAATTGATATTATCAGTACATAATTTTCATGTTCATCGAATAATTGATAAGTTAAGTAAACAAATATCAGTCATCAATAATAATTATGCAGTTTATTGTTTTCTATCCTATATTATATGGTTTATTGCTAGTATCAGTTCTTGATCTATTGAGTAATACTACTTACGCCAATATTCATCGATTAACGAATAGATAAGACATAAATCGAGGAAAAACCTATAGAACAATTAAGTAATGCAATAATTTTCGATATGTTTCATTAAATCTCGAAGAATATGATTCATAAAATGATTAAATAGAACAAAAAAATGATTATCTTTATTGATTTTTATCATATATTCTATGGAATCTTTATTTAAGATTTTTTTTTTCTACTGAAATAAGGAATAACATAATCATTTCATCATGATCTTGAAACTTTGTTTATATAATTTACTGATTGATGTTGCTATTTGAAGTATAGTTCAATATTTTATATGAATCTTATAACTTGTATTTAATTATGTAGATAATGTCATGAAATCTTATCTTTTCTTAGTTATATGAGAATATATATCTATAGATAATGGTATCTATCCGTTTACTAATATAATTTCAAGCCCAATGCATCATACTGAATATACGCATATGATTCAATTGAATATCTAACATTCATTTTGTTTTACACGCATTATTCTGAATGAGAATTAGTATAATAATGGATGTCCTAGAATCAATTTCAATCATTTCCAGGTATCTTTTTCACTAGTCTCCTTAGTATAAAAAATAAAGAATCGTTTTATATACCAAAATAATAGAGAATTTCAAGTTTTACAACACTATTAACTTAGATTTTCAAACAAGTCTACTTTGTTTATTATTAAACTTAAAACATAGAGGTCTATTCAGTCATTCAAATGAATTTTTCTTCGAATGGAATAATTTGTATAAACCTTTACTCATCAAGACAATTACTACAAAACACATTCTCTAATATTCAAGGATAGAGAGTTTTGTCTTAATAAACAAAAAGTTTCAATAACTGTTGCTTTCAAATATGTAATTATTCTAAACTTCTGAAACATGTACTGGAAGATAAAGAATGTTTGTAACTTCAGCAGAGTTTTGATGGAGCCTTGATAAAAAAAAAGCTCTTGAGTGTTTCTTTGTTGTTTTTTATTCGCCATTGTAGTTTAGAGATTCTTTAGATGTGGAAGTTTTAAATTTGATGTCGACAAGAAGGAGCTATTTGAAAAAAAAACAAAATTAACAGTTTTATAAAAGCATGAAATTTTCTATCTTTTGACATATAAAAAGAATCTTTTTTACCTTTAAGGAATAAAAGAAAAGGACATTAAGATTTACTGACATTTGTTTTTAGAACATTTGTTAGAAAGCTGTATTAAATTATTAACATTGTATTCATTTATGTTTTTGTCTTATTATAAATCGAGTAATTTCATCTAACACAATACAAAAATTTGGCGAAGATTATTTGGTGAGAAAAAAGTCACACAAACACAAAATAACTCTTAAACTCAGTTAAAGACTTCACTAATAAACTTTCTTTGAGTACAATGTATGAAATGAAGCATGTGTTTTTTATCTATGACAGCACGTTGTATTTCATTAAAAAAATTTGGTGATAATTAAGACTTTGTTCTTCTTTTACTTTCTAGAGAATGGTAACAATTTCTTTTCATATATCTCTGACATTAATTGCTAGTCTGTTTTTTTAAGTAAGTCTTTTATAATGCTTGTAGAATATTCTTTTTTTTCTGGTGACGTTTTAATAGTCTATTAACTAGTTTCTACAAACTAAATAGATAGAAAATGAAACGTATTGAAGTATAAAACATTGTTTCTTCTTGTCTTTTTCTGCTGTTATTACGAAAAGGTAGTGCGTTGATAAAATAGTAGCAGCTGACTAAAGTCACTTTCTTGTCATCATCGTCATCATCATCATCTGACCTATTATCAAATCTTAGTAATAAAAGAAAAGAAAAAAGAAAAAAAAAAAAACCTCAGATTTCTGTGCTAATATAAACTTCATGTTCTCTCAACAAAGTCAAGAGAAGCAGGTATTGACTAACGAAATGTCATCATAAAAGAAGAAAAAAGAATATTTCACAATAATGAAGAAAAGATTTATCTAAAAAAAACAATTAAAAGAATCAATATGATCTTCCTGAACAAAAATAAACACATATAATTAATCTTTAAATGCTGACATCATCATTTATCATGATATGTTTATTTTTGTTGCATGTGTATAACCAACTTGGTATGTTTCCATGCAAATTTTATCCGACTTTTTTTACACGATTGTAAACTTAATATTAATCAGAAACTTGATTGACTGATAATTATCAAGAGAATTAAAATAAAATATTAGATAGAAAAGAAAGATGCCTATCTAATTTTTCTTATAATAGCTTGCAAATCAATTTATTGTTCTTTATAAAGACAGTGGTTTTGAGAAAAACAAAGGATTTATTATTTGTTGGATCGTATCAACTTTCTTTTCATCATTTTTCTATGCCTAATTAAACTATGTTCTTCATTTGTTTTGCTTTTATTCCTTTCGAAGAAGCATGCATTTAAAATGAACGTGTAAGAAATCCATCTCATAGGTTAAATAATGAACAAAACAAAAGAAATTGAATGAAGGATCACCTCCCTATCATCATATATACGTAATCATGAACAGCAGGCAGATAATGTGAGAACAGTTGGCTGAACGAACTAGTTCTTTTCTTTCCTTGTCCTATTCTTTTGCTGTTCTTTTTCTTCTTATAACTGTTGCCAACTTCAGTTAGTATTTTATTTTTCTCTTCTCTGTTACATTGCTTGGTTATATAAGTAGTACAACCTTACTTTGATGCACGAAGAAAAGAGATAGAATGTGTGTGGTTGGTTAGAGTGGACGATCATTTTCCATTCTCTCGATGTTTTATTGTCTATTTCTACCCATTAACATGTGTTTTACATGATCCCCTCCGTTCACATAATAATAACCAGCTAAAAATTCTTTTCTATCACAAAGCTTTTTATTTTTATTAAATTTAAATTTAAAAAAGGATTGTACTTATTTTTAAATTCATCTATAAACTAATGTTTCTTTTTTTTTTTGTGAAACTATTTCATACATATCTTGTCATAATAAATAAATTTTATATCGAAATAGATATATGATGCATGAAACAATGTTAAGAAGATAAGAAAAAAAAAAGTCAGTGTGTGCGCATTACCACATGTAGTGGTAAACTATTTGAGACCGAACACAATCTTGTATTTATTTCGTTTTTTTTTCTTTGTTTGGTTACTTTAGATGAGTCCATCTAGTGATGATCGCGAAATCCAGGTACCATCTTTATCAACAAGGGTGTCTAAACATCCACCGACTATGGGCCTTTTGGATGCTATTAATCTTCTTTTAGCATGTATCATTGGTTCCGGTATATTCATTAGTGCTAAAGCAGTGCTTGAATATTCTGGTTCTTATGGTCTTTCGATTGTTGTATGGATTGGGTGTGGTCTACTTTGTATTATGGTAAAGAATATTTGAAAAAAGTAAATATAATTTTAAATCATATAATTATATGTTATTTAGGGAGCATTATGTTATGCTGAACTTGGTTGTTCATATGTATCATCAGGTGGTGATTATACATATCTTCGTGTAGCATTTGGTAATTTTATGGGTTTTCTTCGTGTTTGGATTGAAGTTGCATTATCACGACCAATGATTGTTGTTTTAAGTGTATTAACAGCATCAAATTATCTTGTTTATTGGTTTTATCCAACATGTACACCACCTGAAATATTAGTTAAATGTTTATCATCATTTCTTTTATTAATTGTTGGTTTTATTAATTTAACATCAGCAGCAGCGACAAATCGTCTTCATCAAGTATGCAATTATTTTAAAATAGGTAGCAATATTCTTTTGTTTATTTTGTTTTTATTTAAATTTAAAAATTTTAGCTTCTCTATTAATTGTTATTATTGCTGGTATTTATCGTATGTTTCTTGGTAGAACAGAAAATTTTGCTGAACCATTCGAAGGTTCAACATATGGAAAAATTACAAGTGCATTCTATGCTGGTTTATTTCCTTATTCTGGATGGTAAGAAGAAAAAGAAAGAATAATTTTTAATTAATTTTTTTTTTCTCATTCGTTCTAAAGGAATTATTTAAATAATGCAATTGAGGATCTTAAAGATCCAAAGCGTATATTACCACGTTCAATTGTTATTTCATTATTGATTTGCATTTTTGTGTATTTTTTAACATTCAGTTCATATTTTACGGCTTTATCTGCATATGACATTTTAATATCTGATGCAACAGCTGTTAGCTTTGCTGAACGTGTTTTACCAGTTCTATTATATATTATACCGATTGGTGTAACGATGTCATGTGTTGGAGGTAAAGCTCTTTTGTCATCTTGTACATCTGTTTATTATTGATAAGTTTAATTATAGCTGCATCAGGAAATATTTTTACTATTGGACAAATGTTTAATGGTAAAATGAATTGAATTTTTATTTTATTTTGTTTTGTTTTTTTTTGCATAAAAGAATATTGAATATGTTATGTTTTAGTTGCTGGTCGTGATGGCCTAATGCCACATATATTTTCCATGAAACATTATGAATCTAATGTACCTATGGTTGCAATTTTATGTGAAATTATTCTTAGTTTTATTTTTCTTTTCTTCATGTCGAATATTGGAAAACTGATTATTTGTGTTGGTATGATTAATTGGATATGTAAGTTTCAATTTTTTTTTTACTAAATTATTAAGATCTTTATATTTTGTATATGAATAGGTATTTTATTGGCTGCTGTTGGTTTAATTGTTCTTCGTTATAAACATCCAAATCGTGAACGACCAATTAAAGTTCCTTTAATCGTTCCAATTATATTTATAACAATTTTAATAATACTTATTGTTGCAAGTGCATTAACTGATTTAGAAAATATAAGTACATCTTTACTTTTATTAGCAACAGCTATACCCGCTTATATATTTGGTGTAATGTGGAAAAAGAAACCAAGTAATTTTAATCGTCGATATAATTCATTCGCAATTATGTTACAAAAATTATTCCATGTTATACATGATGAACATGATGAATGAAAAAAAGAATTAGGAAATAACTCAGCAAGTGCAATTTTTCTTCTAAGTTTTAGTCTCTCTTTTATGCGTCTATTTAGACTTCTAGTGATGTCTTTTTTTATATGAAACTAAGTGCCATTTTTGTTGTATTTCATTGTTGTCGTTCAACTTCTTGTTTCTATATATATATATATATTTACATTTATATATATATATATGTATCTAAGAATTAGAATATGATTCATTAATAAAAACATTATCTAACATTAGACATAGATTTTGGCTTTGTCAGAATAGACAAAAGATAACTATGAAGTGGTGGTGGTGTGACCAGAAGAAAGTTGTAGGACGCAAAGCTATGCGTGGAATGAAACATAGAACATATCAATGGTCAAATACCTTTTGAAAGAGACGAAATTTATTCAAATTCTTATTGATCGATTCATACTTATTTCTGCCTGATACTCTCTGAAAAGTATTATTGACGACTAACAAAGTTTGGAATATGTTCAAATTCTTTTTAACTGTTTTATTTTTTGACGAAGATACTGAAACACTTGCGTTCAAAAGATGAATTATTCTTTGAATTCTTCATAGTCGTATTGTTCGATGATTCCTTTGTCAACAAACGGGTGACGGCTTCAACTGTATATTAATCAACATCTATGCAAATCACAAGAACAAGATGAGGTAGAAATGATTATAGAAAACGAAACTGTAGTTGAACTTCTTGAATTGCATCGATAAGATTGGCTTTCAGCTAGAGCCTGACTATTTCAAACAAGCTCGAATCGTTTTTTGCAGGTTCTAGAAACCGAAATCGTTGGAATTGAACAATTTTAATTACGACTGTTATTATCTATATTTCCTTATTGTTCTGTGATTTATCTAAAAACGAAATTTTCACTTATTCTCTGCATTGAATTGTATTTGTAACGCAAAGTACTAAAGAAATAACTTAACTATTTTCGCTTGAACTGGGAATTAGCATCCATTTATTATGTTCAAATTTTTTGTTTGAGATTTTGCGTGCTGATGTTATCAGTATATGAAGATTCATTATCAACGGTTTTGAATTGTAATCAAGAGCACTGCATTGATACAAGAATAATAGTAATTAAGAAGTTTAAAAAAATTGCCGATGATATTAAATTTCATTTTGGTAATCGTGAAAAAGACATAGACAACGATGATGTCAATTTATGTTTAAGCGTTTTTTTACAATAAGTTTTATATAATTATTTTGACATTGCAATGATTTCTCTTTTTTTCATTTACAATTTCAATGAATTCTTTCGTAATCTGTTGGTGCATTCATCATTTTCTATTATATCACGTCATAATTATTACAATCTTTGAACGCCTACAGAAGTTTTATTTCTCACTTGTTTTTTTGTCCAAAAAGTAATTATGAGATTTATATTAAAGCTGCTGTATTGTTTTTAACAACAGAACAGTTTTACATCAAATTTTTTTGTCCAATGAGACGAAATAATTGCTGTCCCATCTCACGCCGAGCTCTAATAGGAAGGGCTCAGCTCTTTTTTTAAGTGACAATCAACCATTTGTAGAAGAAGTTGAAACCTCTCTAACTCTGACATATGTTTAGATTTCTGAAAAAGAAACCTTTCAAGATTACTAACACATGAGAAGACTATTTCAAGCAACTATCGGTGATTACCAACATACTAGAAGATATTTTTTAGCAAAAATCTCTAATTATCAATTCATGAGAAAGAATTTTCTTGGAAACCTAAAGACATTACTGACATTAAAAAAAAAGAAATTGAATACTAAATTTCAGAAATTACTGAGAAATTTCAGTATTTATTATTTTTTTGTTGAAAAGTACGGAAAATTTTACATATTGATGAGGCATATATCCTACTATTCTGTATAGAATTTGGAAGATCCGTATCCTCAAGCCATGTAAACTTTCAGAAAATACTAAGCAATGTCGATAATTACTTTAAAATTAACGAAAATTATTTTAGATTTGTGAACGGACTTCTATATTTCTATAGATGTGAAAATTCATTTGTCTACATGAATGCAAAGGGAGTATCTGTAATTACAGAAATTTTTTCGTAATTGTTTGATGATAACCACAACTACCGGAAGTTCTTATATATTTTGTTTTGCGGATGAGCTTGGATATTATTATAGACTAATGACTACATTTATCCATATTGATGCTAAAGAAATTTTAGAAGCTTTCGTCATTTCCTGTGATTTTCTGAAATGTCATAGATAATTTCCTTAAATTTTTTTTTTCATGAATCCGTAATTACCCGAAGTTCTCTAGAAACTATTTGCTCATGCCATAATAAGTTTTAATATTTTCTCTCTTGAAAATCTGAAGAGTGCTGAAGTTTCAACGTAAGATGTTACTCATCAATAGATCTAATCATTGATAGAAAATCCTGAGAGTTGCGGTTGAAAAACAATTATTTTCTTAAAAATCCGGTAACATGAAAAAAGGACATTGTTTTCGGGTGAAACTTACAGGATATTCTACGGGTTAATTAGTCTAGGTGTAAGTAACCTAAAATAGAACAGAAGATTATTTGATATAGCAAGAATGGAAAAAGGAAAAATTTCTCTATAACATAGCACATTAGTGATTAATTTGTTGCACGTTATTTATTAACAATGATTGTCTTGGTCAGGGACATCGTGACAATTCAATCAATCTCTCCGATTTCTATAATAAATAGACTTGCAAAAATAGGATGTGGGATGTGGGCGCGAGTGTTCCTCTGCGTTTGGTTTGATCTTGTTTAATTATCCATACCCACCTTGTCATTTACTGCTTGATGCAACTATGGTTTATGACATTATAGACGCCATGAAACAGTCGTACTTCTAAGGTACACAAGACTATACATCAACGCTTCTAGCCATCCTGATACTGTTAAATCTCGAATATTGCAGTACTGATTCAAAAAACTCACAATTTTGATCGACTTTTTCTGATGCAAAATCTATGTGAACAACACTATTTCAATATCATTTTATTCAGATGATATCAATTTAATGAATTTTTTTCGTCCAATTTGAAACACATTGAAGAACATTTTTGTGAAAACTCAGCAGAAATCATCAAAATACACAAAAGTATAATAAAATTGCTGCAAAACCTCGTTTTGTAAAAATTATAAAAAATCCTGCTGTTGAAATTTTTATTGAAATTCAATACAAAAATACCTGTTCTTCTAGGTAACTCTAATGAGTACCTTCACAGCACTCGATATATTTTCTGCCCTTTCATATTCTATGTAGCTTTAGATAACATGACTTAAAATCTCTTTCTTTGTTGACGAAATATAAGTCATTTAACAATAACATTTTCCTAAATTGGGTGGGTGTGAACAATCTGTTAACTAAATTTCAAATGGATCTAACTACTGACTAATCCTTGCATATACCCACACCCACACTTTCTACAAAAAATTTTCATGTCGCACAACGCACTACTTTTGAAAACAAAAACTGTGTACGATCTAATTGGGAACCAATATAGATGTGATGCACAGATTTTATCTTGCCTTCTCTTTTGTTTATCCGAGATAAGCACAAACGCATAGATGTTCTTGGTTAAATTATCATTTATTTTCGTTTGCACAAACTTATCTTATCATCTTTTCTAAAATGGAATGAAAAAAAAGGATGAGCTCAGATTTGGAACCGAGTATGAATGTTATTATATGGTTGTACCTATCCTCTACATATACACCTTTTCATCACTTGTGTTGATTAGTTTACGAAAATGCATATGTTCTTTCTGCTTATTTTAAGAAAAGTGTTGCTCTGTTAGACCGTTGTTATCACTAGCACACACGTTTTCGTCATTACAACATGTGTTGAATCAGATTCTTTTTTCTAGAAGTTGAAGATGTTTATGGCATATACTAAAATATATTGAATATGTTTTTTCTTAAACAAACTTCTATATCTTATCTTTCAAAACATAAAAATACTAATAAAAACATACGTTTATCAATGAAAGACGAAAAAAAAAACAAAACATGAAATTAGACAAGAAGAAAGGATTATAGTAATTATTGTTTATTATCATATGAGATGTTCATATTGACCAATTCATAGAAAAGAATAAATAAAATTCTTTTTTATTTACATTTTTTCACTGTATTTTATATCACAGGAGCGAATGTTTATAGTTTTTCATTACTTTCTTATATCCGTTGGTTTTTTTTGAAACACTGGTTGTTTGTCATGTGGATCCTTTGCCTTTAAATTTTTTTCGTACATTCATTTCTTCTAAATGTTTACGCATTTCATCTTCTAATGGATCTATTGTTGGACGTTCACGCCAAAATGTAAATGATGAAAAAGATTCACTTGCAGAGAATGAATCTATTGGAGGAAATAATTGATCAACTACTTCATGCAAATTTTTATATGAAGTAGATAATACTTGAGATATTTTTTCTCGGACAATTTCACCACGAGGATTTATTGTAAATATACGAGTCTCTGGTATTCCAACAGTTGTATATGCCAATAGATCATTCTTTCGATTACCAAAACCAGCATAAAATGGATTTTTATTTGGAAATAAACTTGCAATATTTTTTAAACAAGCAATTTTAAAATCTTCAGACCTTCTTGCAATAACTTCTCTATAGAATGCAGTCATTAATCTATCAGGTGAAATAAGTAATGGTCCAATTGGTAATGCAAAACCACATTGTGTAATATTGCGTAAAAATCTTCTTGTTATTCGACTTTGTCCAATAGCACGGGCAGATAAATAAATAAATTGATAATTATTTTCTTGAATACTTTGAAAAAATTGTGCAATACCATCATGTGACCAATCTCTGCCAAATAGTGGAAAAATATGACCCAATATATCAGATATTGTTATAGTACCATCAATATCGGATATAACAAATTTTGTTTTATGATCAAAAACAAATATATTTGCTTCAACTACAGTTGTACCTTGTAAAGAAGTTGTAACACTAAATTCAACTTTATTTATACCATCTTTAAGATTAAGTAGTTTTAATTGATCCGATGTAAGAATCATAGTTTTTTTTAATTTTGAATTATGCATTCGATTTGATTGTGCATTTTCTATATTATCTATTATTGTTTTTACTTCATGATCTTTCTTTTCATCATCATTAAAATCTTTTTGAATAGAATTTTGATTTTGTTGTATAGTTGATACGAATTCGAATTTATCGACTGAAGTCAATGTATCTGCTGATGATGATGGAGTATTTTCATTTTTTACATTAGCAGTTTTTCTTGAAAATGGCCACAAACTCATACCACTAATTGTACGCGATAGAATTTGTGCCGTATGTTTTTTTGGCAATTTTTCAACTATTTCAGATGGTAATTGTTTACGATAGACAATAAACGATATCATAAGTGCTAAAGCTACATTCCAATTATGAAATTTTCCACCCATACGTACAACTAAATTTGGATCATTGATGATAGATGGATTATTAGCAAATTTTTCATATGAAATCAGATGTTGATTGAATAAATCATCTGTAATTGATGATAATTTATCGACATTTCCACATAATGAAAGTTGTACATCATCAAGAAGACAAGAAGTTTGATATTCTTGAACTGATGATTGTAGTATTACATTGTCAGTTCCTAATTCTGGATTAGTATCGTTCAGACTTCTTGGTTTACTTTGTTGAATATTGATTTGAGGTGAAGAATATGAACGATCATCACATTTATCATTTATTATATTATCAGGATGAATTTCCTGTTGAGATGTATTTTTTTTGGATGATGTTGCCCATAAAGATTTTAACATATTTCGTGTTTTTTCAGGGAATTCACCCCATCCCCATAACCATCCAGAACTTGTTTGATTATCTGTTACTGATTGTTGAGATGAATTGTTTAATTCATATTCTGTATCCGATTTTGGACTAGTTGGTTCAGGAGTTATAGAATTTTCAAATGATGATGTCGGTGAAAAATTTTCAATTAAATAAAAAGAAGTTGAATCATTTGGTTGATTCTTTTGAATTGAAACATTATTTTCATTAATGGTTATTGGTGCTGATTGAGATAAAAATGTATTAATTAATAAATTTGATTCATCTGTAGTTGTTAATGTATGTTTTTTTGTTGAATTTTGTTCAATTAATATTGGATCTGATAATATTCTTGTAGTTCTTCGATCATTTTCATTTTCATTAACACTATCCTCAAAACAACTTCTATAATCTTCACTATTATCTAATTCGTCGGATTTTTTTGGTGGAATAATCAATAAGTTTTTTTGACTATGTTCATTAACAAATGTTCTAGACGATGATGATTGTTTTTCATCATCGATTTGAAATTGTAGTAAATCATGTTCATTTACACTAAGTCGACGTGCATGCATTGTAGACGCATTTCTTTGTTCATCATTTCTGTGATCTGTCATATTATCATCCATAGATATAGATGATGAAGTACGTTGACGTCTACGCGATTGATATTCATTCGAAGGTAATATTTTTTCAACTTCTTGATTTTCATCACCATTTAAATATTTATCATTTTGTTCATTATGATCTATCACTGGCGGTTTTTGATGCAGACAAGTCGATATAGATATATTCGAATTTAGTTCATCAACGTCTGAAGCTGTTTGTTCATAAACATATTTTGCTATTGCCTCATTGTTTTCATATGATTTTTCTTCATCAAGTTGTTTATTAATGATTTGAGGGGAACAATCAATATTTGATAATGGAGAATTAGAATCGTTTAATACAGCAGTATTAGATTCAAGAAATTTCTTGCTGTCGGATGGTTCTATGTGATGATTTGATGAAACACATTGGGTCGTATTCTCATCTTCGATAAATAGAGCTTCTCCAGCTTCACCTAATATCATACAGATATCTTCAATAGGACTGCCATTTATAGTAATATATACTTTATTTTGTTGATTTGTTAGAACACTTAATTTACCAAAACAAACATGAAATGGAGTACATCGAAGAGTTCCATCTTCTTGTTTAACAACAATAACATCAATTGCACCGGTAAGTGTCGTCGGATTGATATTATTGTAAGCTGATTTAATCGAGGAAACAAAACCAGAAAATGGAATCATTTTGATTTCAACTTATTGTTAATCAATGTATACTACTTATAAGTGGTACTAATTTCAAAATTTTTACATATTTCATGTCTTCTAATATAATATAGTTATCTATAAAATAAACTCTTGATAAGTTGTAACAAGCATCCTTACCTGAGAGTATGTGGAGTTCGAGACCTGGTTTGTCCTGTCAAATATTATGTCGATAAAAGTAATCAGAGAAGACAAACGTATAGAGATTCACCATATGTCGTAATCTATACAATGATAAAAAGAATTGCGTAGCACTATTTATTAAGTTAACAATCTATTTTGATCACATACATGCTGCAATGAAGAGAATGTGCGACCAGGTAGCAACATTGGTCTGTCAGAGTAATTTTTTTTTGTAAATAATATAGACACAAGAAAAACAGTCCTTTACCATTCATTGATCTGCTAAAAATATCAATTTTTATTGTTGTGTTTGCAAGAAAAACTGATTTCGATAAATTGCTATAGAGTATGGGCATGAGCTTCACAGATCTTCACTTAACCGTACTGAGAAATCTACGCCTACACACATATCCACACCCACCCATTCCACCCACGGCAACATTATATGGACACTTACGCATATACATACCCTCAGATGAAATTGTAGGTGAAAAATAATCGACATGAAAAATATAATGAAAATATTCTGGAGTAAGTATTAAGAGCGTATAGACTTACTCTTCAGTTCAAAAGGTTGAGTAAACTTCTGGTCTTGTTTCTCAAATGTGTTACATTAGATGAGACAGATTTTCACGATTTTTATGATCTCCAATTTTAGATCTCACGAGCCAAAATACTTCTAAAAAAAATGAAAAAAAAATGCTTTATTGTCTGTAGTTTTCCACATAATGGCGAATATAGATTGAACGAGAAATGCATGATCTGAAACGAGAAAAAATTCTTCTTCTTTTGGCAAAAGTCATTGTTATGTTAATGTTTGAAATAATGAATCCGTTTCGTATTATATTAAAAAGCTTTAAAAAATGATTACTTTACTTTTATCTCTCAGAGATCTATTATCATTTGATACTTCATAGTTCAGCTAGAGTTTGTCAAGTCAATCTGATATTTTGGATTAGTACTATGTCTACGAAATCTTTATGTTAATGTGAATAACTTCAAAATCACAGATGTGTCTGCCAACCGACTGTCTGGTATTTTGGTGGACCATCTCTCAAAACGTTGCTTCAAGTAACAAATCAACAACCGATTCATTTGGGTTTTAACACAAAGAAAAAATGTGATACATATGGCATGATCTGATCGAACAGCTAGCATTCAGTAACATCTGAATTAAAACTTTAAATGGGAAGAATATTTCTCTTATTTGCTCTTCTGCAACAAACATAGTATCAACCTATGTGAATAAGGATGTAGAATTCAAAAACATATTTTTTGTTCTGTCCTCTGATGTAGTTGCAGAACAGCACAATAGAAATTATAATTTATGATAATGATTCAATATTTTTCTGCGATAGTTAGACGATAGCAGTATGTCAATAATAATTTATAATTCGATTAATTTTTTTTTCTACGTTTCTGCCGTAGTGACACGATGACACAATCAGAATTATAATTTAGAATTCAAATAAAAGTTGATTTTCGTCTCTCTGTCGTATCTGTAGAACAACTCTATTTGAGTTATAATTTATAATTTGAATAGGATTTGATTGTGCTTCTGGCTATTATAGACCTGGTTTTTTATTGAAATTTTCATTTATATTCTAACTTGAATTGAGCTAAGCATCTAATTCATTAACAAGAGTATTTTATTGTGAATGTTTCTGATCTTGTTGATGTTCCTATCCTAAAATAAGGCTATGCTAATAGCGTGTCATTTACATTGCTCATATACAGCGGCAGATTGAATGTTTTTATTTCAAGATAGAAGTAAATCAAAAGATCTGAAACATTCACAATAAACTAATCTCTTTAAAGTTTGTCCCTATGCTATGTTTGAAATCAAAAAGTGACATTCAGTGTTTGTGGTGTTTTTGACGGCGATTACGCCATTTATTCTGAAAATCACTTAAAAGTGTAGTGTCTCCGTAGTTGTAAGCTGAGAGCACGAATATGTTCGAAAGTATTCATAGCTTATTGGGATCTACATAAAACACATTGTCTCAACTCATAAGCAATATATCAGTTGGAAATGTTACCATGTTAGAGCGAAGGTCTTCTATTTATTCTACTGGAGTTACCTTACTCCATCGAGATCCTCACAATTTCAAATCCTCTTTTCCATTGTCATATATTCCAGAATGTTTTTCGTGGCTTTATGCTTTTCTCTACTCATTCGAAATTATCATACTACTACGATTCACAATATGGGCGGAAGGATGAACATTGTTCAGACTATATAAGTGCATAGATATCTTTGTTGTGCATCGATAAGTAATGCATCAAATTCTTCCAATTCAATCGTGTCTTAGCTGACCGAAGTATCTTTTAATTATTCTTTCTTCTACTATATCTCTCTGTGTGTATCTCGTTTGGGTGATTTAAATAATGTAAGCTTTCAATAAACGAATGAAAAATAATTGAAGACAGTGACCTGCTTCGCATCACGAATGTGACTGTGTTAAAGTTGTTCGATGCAAAAGAATTGTATAGAATGTCATTTTTTTCCATCATTTTCCATCGAACGTTTGTATTTGTTTAAGATGTCTACCATGAAATGTAAATATTTCAATCTATTTGAATAATAAAACAAGTAATGTATTCTTTCTAGAAACGACTTATAAGGTGCAAGAGTGATTGAAAAGTGGGCAGCCTAATCTTTTCTGCAGTATTGACAAGGTTTCGTCGACCTTATTAAAATAAGACGAATGAAATCTTTTCATTCATTTGATTAAGACGAATAGTCAGCAAGAGAGAACACTTCGAGAGTATCAAATTTCTTTCGATGTATAATAGTGTAAAAACTCAGAATATTTTCTAGATTTATATTTTTTAATTTATCCATATGTTTAATGTTCCAAGCAACACGATATTTCCACAACGATCTCAGGTACTTACAGTCTTCATTATATAACTGTAACACTAACTAGCTTTATCTTCCAATGGACACTCGAAAAAGTAAATCTTCTACTTCACAGGTTAAATGTCACTACAAAGATCAAAAGCAGAAGAATCATTATTTCTCTTCGCATGTGAGTCCATCTCTCACATTTGGACATGCTATGAATCTTTATTCTTCGTCTACAATATCATCAACATTAAACCAAAGGGAGGAATTACCCAAGGACTTTCACAAGTTAGTAAAATTGATCGGATCAACATATATTTATGTATTAATTGAGCGTAGCAAGCACTTTCTAAGCTATAATTTCTTAATTGCACAACTGTTATTCGTTTTAGAGTTTTAAAGAGAAGCGCTACAAACATTAAAAGAAAATCATGTTCACTGTTCACTTACACGCTACCGATCATTGTTGGATTTGTCTTTGTAGCCATGGCACTTACTGCATATGGAATCGTTACTATGTTCACAAAACAAACAGTACCTACAATTATTGGTAAGATAAGATCAGTTTAAAGTCTTCAAATATATTAAGAGCAGACACAAAAGCATTTTATTTCTCGAGACTTATCTTCTTCTCTTCCTTTTATATGCATGAGGTAATCATTGAAAAAGCTAAAGAAATCTTTGAAAAATCTATACTAACCCGAATGCTGTTGAATTTTGAAGAATATTTATATTGCTAAATAAGAGTTTTACTACACCTCAATCTATAGCTGAATAACTTGAAATGGCTTTAGCCAGAAAATGATTCACACTGTGTCAATCATAGAAATGCAGAACATATCGATCTACGGCCACGCGATAGAAAAAAAATTTTCGAAATCACGACAGATTCCGTATCAGAGACCGAAACGAGTCAAAAAAATTCAACTCGACTCGACTGAACCATTCAGTCGACTCGGCTCGACTCGACATGCATCTAAAAAACATCTGACTCGGCTCGACTCGAGCCCAGTCGAGTCGAGCCGCCGAGTATCGATTCAAAATCGAATGTTTAGAAGTACATTCTTAATATCAAGAATGAGAAGAAATTTAGACACACGTTTCACTTGTATCATAGTGTTGAAACATCCATGTCAGACCACACGAAAAGGACACCGTCAGCTTCAGGAAATTACGACAATTTCTTGAAAGCAGTATTTGAGACTTGGAGATCTCAGATTTTTTTTCTGTGTCTTCCCATTAAAATCCTGTCTTTGTCGCTCAAAGATGGTCGGAAATCATCGAAAAAGTCCTTCGCTCTCTCCACTTGATGTACTGCTTCGATTTTCTATCGATTTTCGGAGGTTCTCTGTCAGAAACAGAAATTTTCTACAAGTTTTCTACTCGGTTTCAGAGCTTGGAATTAGCGTCTCGAATAATTCTGAATCATTTTCTTGCGCGATTTCGGCAATACTGCAGGCCGATTTCTTCTCTCCATAAATGTTCCAAGACTATTCGAAACGGTCCTATTGGATGGAATGGTTAACATATTTCATCGATTTCAATATTCTAAATATGACCAAATATTTGATCATATAAACATCCATTCTGTTTTGATCATCTTTTTGCGATAGATAATGAAATAATGCAATACACTACTAAATCTGTTGCACGTCGCATGCCGATCACTTACATAGGCTGACGATCAATCAAGTCATTGCATTCTGATTAATCTTTGAACCGTCAATAATGCATTGAATACAATGAAAGCTAGTGTATATCATTCATTGTAGTTTATTTAGCGTCGTCAGTTCATCGCTGTCTATTCATTTTAATGCTTTGTTCAACCTATTCATTGAAATGAATTGACATTGTCTCATCTCGGTTCGTCTAACGATGACGATGACTAATATTGAGAAACAAATGATAGAATTATGAAGAAATTTTTAAAAAGTCGAATCGTTGGGGTCAAATTCGACTCGACTCGACTCGACAGTAGATCTGACTGGACTCGACTCGACTCGACACATTTCTCAAACTTCGCACTCGGGCTCGACTCGACTCGGCGTGAACCGAGTCGAGTCGAGTCGATTTGTCGAGTACTCGACTCGTTTTCGGTCTCTGGTAACAATCCCACGGGAATAAGCCTAACAAACTCGAACATTGTCGCTGCCATAGCTCAAGCTTTGCGAACGAATACGACATATGGTCCAATAGCATCGAATGGTTATTCATGGGCAGTTGGCCTATGTGGTGGAGGCTACGAGTTAACGGCTACGGGTAGTACATGCGCTTGTAATACAGGTTATACATTACGACCATGTATCGGAAACGTAAACTGGGGAGCGATTAATAGTTATACATGTAATGCCGGAACGCAAACAATGACAGTTACAGTCAGGGGCGGCGGAAGGTCTCAAAATTAAGTGAGGCTCATTTCAAGTATTATTTCCATCCTCAAATAGTTTCTCGTATGAGCCTAAGGGAACCTGAATAACACCATATGATATTCTGTTTTCAGACTATTTGGTGCTCTTCTTATCAAAAAGCACTCTTGATCTTGCTGATATTTATCAACAAAATTTCTAAACCTTTGCTGAAAGACAATATTTTTAAGTACAAGAATAATTTATTTTTTTTATTAAAGTATCAATCCAAAAAATGTCCGTCTCTGTTCATTAGATGATATAAATGCTGACAGGATTTGATATGGGTCTATTTTATCAAGTTTTTCTTTATAAATATGTGCCAATAAACAATGATTAAGACGTGATTGAGTCATAGAACTTCGAAGTGTATTTTTCACTCGATTTAATGCACTAAACGTTCTTTCGGCAGTTGCTGTAGTTACTGGGACAGTTAAATAAAGTCGAATTAATTTATCAAATTCTTGAAACATTTGTTTCTCAATTTCGCAGGTATTTAAAGTTTCACAAACTGTCGAAATTTTGGTAATTAGTTTTATTTTCATTTGATTTTTGTTAATAATAACTTTTAAAAAGTCTGAAATCATAAGTGCTTCATATTTTAGTCTTCCAAGATCAATATCACCATGACAAAATCTATAATTGTTTTAATATAGTCATTGAAAAAAGATTTTAATTTTAATATAGTCATAGTTAGGGGAGGGAAGTTACCGTTACTACCTAGTTACGTTACCAGGTAACTAGTAACTCCAAAGTTACTAGTTACCGAGTAACTAGTAACTTTGGCGTTACTAGTTACCAAGTAACGGTAACGCTTTATAGACCCTTACCTGGTGACGTAATATTCGAACATCTTAAGGTATTCGAATATTACGTCGCCAGATAAGGGTCCATAAAACGTTACCGTTACTTGGTAACTAGTAACGCCAAAGTTACTAGTTACTCGGTAACTGGTAACTTCGGCGTTACTAGTTACTTGGTAACTAGTAACTTCGGCGTTACTAGTTACTTGGTAACTAGTAACTTTGGAGTTACTAGTTACTTGGCAACGTAACGGTAACTTCCCTCCCCTAGTCATAGTTTCGGAAAGATTTTAACGCTATATTTCACAAAACGAGACGAATAATACGATTACATTAAAAAAGAAAGAGGATGATCTCTGAACCTTCTCTTGGTTCTGTGTGCATGATATCGCACAACTCTACGATTCGTTTATTTCACACGTCAAACTGTTTAAACAAAAAGGTGCCGCTGTGGATCATTACAATGCAATCGAATCACGAAGTCCAAGTTAATTATATTATTCAAGTTGTTTGCATTCTTTTTCATCCGAATAAACGTATAAATCATAATAGATATTATTTTCATAGTAAAATAAGATTTTATTTATACAAAAATTTGAAGTTATACAGAAACGATTAAACTTCAAATTCAAAATTTTGGTGAGGCTTAGCCTACAGAAGCCAAAAGGAGGTGAGGCTTAAGCCTCACTGGGCCTACAGGCTCCGCCGCCTATGGTTACGGTTACGTAAACCTTATTATTGTATTAACAATAACATTTTCAATTACATCCTGTTTTAATGTTTATTTATAGAAAATAAATTGAACTAAAATGCTAACAGCTGTCTCTAGATAATTCATAACTAATTAGGTATTCACGGGTGTAGGTGTAGGTATAGTGTGAATGTGTGGATGTATTTTATTTAAATTCATATCTGTACCCAGCCACATCCTTTGCTGATAGATCATATTTTCGTATAAAACTATTACCGGAAGATTTTAAGTTGATTTTTTTTTGAAAAAATATATTCTAATAAATAATTTAATTGATGAATAATATCTTATCATTTTAGCAAAATATTTTTTTTATAAATGGCAATCATAAGAATAAATCTCTGTGAAGAATTTGTTTTTGTTTATTAATCTAAAGTATGCTGCCATCTCGATTATTGTATTTTCATGTTAAGGACGTCACCAAGGACATTTAATTTCAAATGAAGGTTAATCAGCTGTTTAAAATTTTTGCCTGCTTCAATGGTTATTATTCTTTGTCGTTACTTTTCAATTAAAATAACAGGAACATGAAAAACAACTAAGGCTGTTTTTTTCTTATTTTTTATACACTGACGTCGTATAATTTAAACAAATTTTTTCTTTTTCCGTTCTATTATTTTTTTGTTTTGGTTGTTTTCAGTTATTGATGGTGTTGCTGCACAGCATCATAAGTATTGATGGCGGCGACAACATGTGGTTATGAAGCAATGCGTAGTGGGGATGCTATTTTATTCTATATTAATCGTGATGGCCTTCCTTTATCAGATCGATGTACTGAACGTATGTGGACGTTTTGTATGGAACAGTATCCTAAAAGTAAGTTCATATGATAAATAGCTTTTTATTATTTAAATTTAACTTTTTTATAAATCTACATATAAACTAAAAATCTTCTTCTATTCATTGAAAAAATAGTTTAAACAAATGCTAACTATATACAAAAGAAATTTCTTCAAAATTATCTTGTTCTTTTTAATAGAAGAAAAAGCCATCGGTTCAATAACTTATTGTTGTTTTTTAATGTAAACATTTCTAGCAAGAACTTAGCTCGTCATTTTTCTTGAAAAAGTTAATGATCAAACATCAATATTCTTATTTTTAATTGTAGCACTTGAAAAGAAAAACGAATTCTTCAAGTTTCAACTTCAAATAGTTCTATTAGAAAGAATCTATTCATTCAATAAACTCTCTTCACATCAACAAAAGAGAAAACAGTTTTTTAATGAAAGTATTTCAAAACAAGGTCACAGTTGTTCTAGAATGTTTTTTTTTTCGCATGCAATGAACAAAACGTAGAGCTTTGTAACATTTTATAGAATGAAAATTAATGAGCAAGATCTAAAAACTTTCGAATGTTCATAAAATTGGAATATAATCATTTTTTGTTTGAATAAAAGAAAATCGTATATTGACAGATTGCATGAGAAAATTTATGTATTTCAATATTCGAAAAAAAAATATTATTCATCCTAATGAACACGAAACAAACGAGAAAATCCGATGATTATAAATGAAGTTAATTAGATGTCATATTGTTGTTGTTTTATTTTAAAAAAAAAAAGGAAAAGAAATTTCATTTTTTCTTAAGATGCATTAGAAATAAAAACAATACGTGATCGAATTAATGATCATCCTCAAATGGTATATGTGGATCCACCTTATCATGTAGCAACACATCCTCGTTTAACTCTACAAGAAAAATTACAACAAATACAAACATATATTCAACGTCTTGAATATAATTATACTGGTATGCAATTTTTCGATCTTAATGCAAATCGTCCAATATCTGGTTTAATGGATACTGCTAGACATATGTAAGAAATATAAATAAAACGAAAAGAAAAAAAATTTCATTATTGTTTCCTAAATCTTCAAATATTATTTTTTTACTTGTATTTAGAATGACAGAATCATTACCAATAAAATGTTTTGAAGCCTTTTTAATTGCTATTTATTTAACAACAGGTATTGTAGGTCTTGAACGTTTCAATATATCATTTAAAACACGTTTTAATTCAATTGTTTATCGTCATATTGTTCTTGGTGTTAAATATGGTCAAATGTATGGAGCATTAGGTTTAAGTCGTCGTACTGATCTTGCATATAAACCATTAAATGGTAAATATGAACGTTTATCAACATTAATTGATGATTATTTACAAGCATATAAAAATTATGGTCATACTGTTTTACGTGTTAAAATTGGTTTACCGGTCATACATGATTTGAAAGCATATTTAACAATAAATTGGAAAGCCATTGTTATTTTACCAAATAAAACTGATAAAATTGAATATGAACGTGAATTAGATAAAATTGTTCGTATATGGAGACAAATGAGTATTTATACATCATATCGATCAAATGTTCCATTAGCATCAACAGTACAACCAACAAATACACTTATTACAGCAGCATCATTACCAAATCGTTTACAATCATTATCATTTCGATCAAATCGTGAAGCATCATTAACTTGTCGTCGATCTGCTATCAAGAAAACAACAACAACTGATGACAATCATGCAACTGATAGAGATCAATCTCTTCCTTGTGCGATTCGAGTTTAATTTTATTTTTTTTATAAAGAAAAAAATAGCAACAACAAAAGAGAAAAAAATTCATACATATGAAGACAGAGGTTTAAAGGTATGTTTTACGATGTATATGTATATATGTGTACGGTCAGCAAACATAACTAAAGGATGCACAGATTTACACAACATAAAGGTTCAACTTCGAGAGAAAAAGTTTAATAATATTTCAATCATCACCTCGTTATTTTTGAAATTTTTAATAAGTTTTGTACATTTTGTTTTATGTGGGCTTTATCGAAGATACACCTTGATTATTATGTATAGCAACTTCATACGCTGGTGGGCCACCTAAAATTATAAACAGTTTTTTTTTTTTTTTTTTTATTAAAATTCTTCTCCTAAGATGTTAAAGTATGTTGCTAAATATTTTCTTTTCAAGGATAATCGTTAGCAAGAACTTTGAAAAGATTCTTTATTAGGATTAATAGTCTTGAAGAATTCAGCAAAACTACTTGAATGAAGGTCTGCAGAAAATCAAAATTTCCAAAAACAACTTTCTGATTTTCATTCGAAGCTTCTCGAAAAAGATCTGAATTGAAAAAGCATATTATTCTGAGCAAGATGAGATGTCTTCAACTTCTCGATGACCTTTCGTCACTGAACTACATTCAATTTATAAAAGATTCCAATATGTGTCAAACATGACAAAAAACATCGACATTTTCAATATGAAGAAAAAGATGCTTCTTGGATCTTTTGTAAATTAAATGAAATTCGATGAAGGAAGAGTATAGTGATGTTAAATATGTCTTATCTTTCTTAGAATCATTTGTTCTATGAAATCAAATCTTTTTCGAAAAGCTTTGACTGAAAGCTAGAAAATTGCTTTTGAAAGTCTTGCTGTTTTCGTAAACTTCTACTCAAGCATGTTTTGCTGAAATCTTTGAGTCTATCAAACCTGATAGAGAACACTTTTAGCTGTAAAATTTTTTTCACAACTTTTGTTGGTTATTACCACTGAGAAAAAAAAACACTGAAAAATACAGTTGTTCTAAACTTCTGTCTGTCACTATCTAAAATAGAATTCTTCTCGTATGTATATAATTTTTATTTCCATTAGCGAGTGATTCATGTCTAGGCCTTTTTTTCGTGATTATTATATTTTTCATAATTGATTTCGCATTTCTATCGGATGCAAAATTGAGTTTGATTGACATGCTTTCATTCGATTGCCACACGGTAATAATGTTACTAATTGGAATGGAATAGTCAACCTGTGAATAAGCTTATTCTCTAAACCCCCTCCCCATAATAGAAGCCCCTCCCATATTAGAAGCCCTCCCCCTATTAGAAGCCCCCTCCAGAGAGGTCGATCTGCCAGACGTATTAGAAGCTCCCTACATTTTTAAGGCATTTTAAGAGGTAAAAACCTGTTAAAATCTTATTTATCAGTATCAAAATCCTGAAATGTCTTCGAAAACCTGCTAAACAACTCATAAAAACCATAAAAACTCCTTAGGACTTTCGAAAAATGCTTGTCCTTGGCACCTTTGAAAAATTAGGGGACCTAATAGAAGCCCCCGGGGGCTTCTATTATGGGGGGTAGGGTTTAAAGCTAACACAAGATCATTCACGCAAATACTGTAGATAAAAGTTGTAATTGAATGATGTAACTGATAGCAACTAACTGTTGAAAATTTCTTTTTCTTCTTTGAAATAATTCGTCATGTGTAAAAAGAACGAGAGAAAGAAATTTTGTGGAAAGTAAAAAAAAAGCGAACAACACGAACTTATTCTATCTTGTATGTCAGATTTCAGACATATGCGTATGAAATTTATATAAGTTATGATTTTTTCTTAAGACATGAATCAGATTATATTTCATACATACAAGCCTAATTAATAATTTATAATAAACATTTACAGTGAAAATTAATATCGAAAATCTATAAAAGATATTTTTATATATGATTTAGATTAGTATCATGTTCTTTTTGCGATTTAAAGTAAAACAAGAAAATCTCTATTCTTTTTACCTTCTTTAACTGAATACGGATTATATGATTGTTGTTGTTGAGATTGATATTGCATTTGTTGCTGTGGTGGATATGGCATTTGTTGTGGAGGTAGATATGGCATCTGTTGTTGAGGTGGATACGGTGTTTGATATTGCTGTGGAAAAGAATTAAAATTTCCATCATAATTTTGTGGTGCATATGGATTTCCAGTTGGTGGTGGTGGATAACCCATTGGTGGTGGTGGTGGATGATAAAAAGGTGTTCCCTGTTGTTCATCAATTGTTGGTTCCATTGGAACCATTACAACAGCTTCTGTAAAACAAAAATACAAGAAACTTTATATTAAAAGAAAAAAATCAATACTTTGTTTTTGTCGACGATGTCTTGAAATAAGAACAATGGCAATAGCAATCATTATTATAATAAGAAGTATCCAACCAAAACTCGAAGCACCACGGAACGCACCACTAAATAAATCAATATTTGTTTATGATAAAAAACAAAAGTTGTTTTTTTTTTTTTTTATTCTTTTTATTTCATTCAAACAAACCTATTGTCGTCACGAATACAACAATATTGTTTTTCATATTCACCACAACAATATTTTGCTTCTATTGGAAATCCATTTAATGGACAACGAAATCGTCCAAATCGTGTACCATTTAGATCTTCATTATTTGTACATGTCTCTCCAGCTATATAAATAGTTATAAAAAAAACAAAACTTAATATTGTATGTATATTAACCCTCGAAATTATTTGAACAAGATTTATTTTCAATTTTTTTCTTTTTCTGTTGTTATAAATAGTAATAAGAAGAATGCTAATATTTTATTTGAATAGAGAATTTTGTTTCTAACCAGAAGTTTTGAAGATGAAAATGATTATTAGTTTTTTTGAGTTCCTAGAATTGTTTTTCAATTATTAAAAATAATAGAGCAACTAATTATCTACATATTAGGTCTATACAATGTTTTTTCATTAAAATATAGAGAGAGAACAAAAAACTTCTGAAAATTAGTAATAATATTTCTTCAAAAAGAAGCATATTATATTTATTTATCTATATCAAATATTAGAAGATCTCATAACAATGATCGATAGCAAACTCGATATACTTTTGAATAATCTTTTTGTATTCATCGATATGTGTCAAATTGATTGTTCAGTTGTTGTTTAGTTAAATTTATTGTATCGATGTATATATTTATTTTATATATTAAAATAGTTGAATAACAGAAGTTCATATGAAGCGAAGCCAGTTGAACGTATCTGATAGAATATATTTTTCAATTCTCTCTTCGTTAAGAAATTTAATAATAACACTTTTTATATGCGATTTGCAATGCCATGATGAATTTGATACTATCGATGCTTCATAGTAGTCTTTGTTGAAAATTTTTTAGCTAAGACTTTTTTTAAACATTGTTGCGATCATTAGATAACCTTAACAGATCACATAGAATGCATTTGATGAATAAGTAATGCTCGCGTTATCATAAAGACAATGATAAATATTGTTTCTTTATATATTGTTATGTTCTTACGACAAATAAAATGTTTTCTTTTTTTATTCACTATAATTTCTCTCTTATCTAGACCTAATACTACGATATCTAACCTGTCTTTCAACGCCTTCCTTTACATCACATCATCGCAATATCCATTTCATAGAATCTCCCAAACTTTCAGTACCGAATCGACAAATATAACTAAGCAATAACTGAGTCATCAGTTTGACACATATTAATGAATATAAAAAGATTATTCAAAAATATATCATGTTACTATTTGAATTCTTCTTAATATTTAAATCGACAGAAAAATATTGCATATCAACCTGATGGAATAATTTTAGAAGTCATCCTATATATATAAAACTTACTTCCATAGCCTGGTTCATAATATCCAGGTCTTGAATGATACGATGATGACATTGATCTCATTAAAGAATATGCTGCTATACCACCTAATGCTCCAGCACCAAAACTCATAGCATTACTTTTAAAACTACTTCCGGAACGGCTAAAAATAAAGAAAAAAATAAATGCATCAATGAAAAGATAAATTTAATCGTTTTACTTACCCCTTACTCATACTATTGTAACTTCCATAACTATTTACACGATTATAACTTGATGGTCCACCGAATGTTCCTGAACCTTTTGAACCACCCCAAGATCCTCCACCTCTACTACCTCCACCTCTACCACCTCCACCTCTTCCACCACCAAATCCTTTACCATCAGTACATGATGAAAATAAAACTAAATACAGAAAAAAAAAAACATAATATTTTATCATTGTTTGATCATTTTTATCTCACATGAAATAATAAATAGAATATAAAACCATCGAAATAGATGACTATCTCGCATCTTGTCAAAAATAAAACAAAATCTAAAATGCCAAAAAAAAAACATGCGTTTACATGTATTCATTAAGTTTTTAGTGAACCTGAGTGTAAAGATACAATACATATATATATATATATATAGATATATATTAACGTCAACGAAAAAAAGAAAAAAACATTATACGAATTAATGTTAATATATCAATACAAATTTCTTTATTCTAAGAATAAATCATTATATAGTTATACATTGGGTAAGTGTTTTACGGCTTCATCATACGGTGGAGGAGCTAGAAAATATGGAAAAAAATATATTTATGACACTATTTATTTGAAAATAACTTACACTCCGAAGGTATGTTAACTGTCGTTTGATTTGTGGTCCGTACTTGTGGAATATTAGGTCGTGCGTTTATTTCTAAGGAAAAAAAAATAAGAAATATAACAATCATTAAGATTTATTTCCCAAATATTCGATAAAAAAGCAAACAAAAAAAAAATGTTTTAAGATGATTGTATTTTTTTTTCTGAGATTTTATATGTTAGCAATTGTCAAATACAACAATACATACGTTGATTATCTACTTGACTGGCCGGAACATATCTAGTACCTAAATATTAAACCGAAGTCTAACTGAATAATTGCAAAAACTATGATTAGAATTTCAGAAAAAAAAAAATGCTTGAATTTTTCTTTTTCTTTATTATCTATCATAAATTCTATCGCGAATAGAACAATTACGCATTTCAAATTGTCGGTCAACATTCATTTGTCGTATACACAATGAAGCTTATAAGAATTCTGTTTGATGAAATAAGTCTGTAGTATTGGTTTTTTTTTTATAATTTTTATTGATTTCAATGATTTTTCATCTTTTTTCTTTTTCATATTATGAATAGAATTAATACTTAAAGATACACTAACCTTTTCGTTGTAAATAACGACGAAAATAGACAAGACAACAAGCAACAAGCAAAACAAAAAGACTACAAGCTGAAATAATACCGACGATGGCACCTATAGCTCGACCACCACTGAAACATAGCAATAACAAAAAAAAAAAAATAAATTGAATTCTTAAACCAAAAAAAAAAAGATTATTTCGGCTCCTTTTTTTTGTTTTTTGAATAATCATGATAAAAGATAGAAAAAAGAACAATATTAGATTTCAATCATGAAATTATGTTAAGTTTTAACTATTAGAAAAAGGAAATAGAAACTATTCATAAAAGTAATTTTCTTTCTATTTTAACTTTATATTAAATTAACTTTTCAAATTTGTTGCCTCTGTTTTTTTTTCATCTAATTTCTAGAATTAAAATACTTTGTCTAAAATATAGTAAAATTATTTAGCAAAAAAGAAAGAAAAAAAACATACAGCATGATGATTGAAATATAATCAGTATATATAAATATATGTATAAATATATATATATATTTGTCTGTAGTATTTCGTATAAATTTTCTGATTATTTACAAGCCATACGTCTACAATGTATAGACAAAAAGTGATAATTGATCAATTTGTGTTTATTAAAATGTTAAATTTAATAAGAATAAGATAGAGGAAAATAAAAAAGTTATTTTTGTCTATCAAAAAGATGTTTTTTCTTTTTTGCCGTTGAGCAAGACCCATTTAGACTGCTTGTAAAATTACCATTATAATGTAGAGACGAAAGAAAAAGAAAAGACGAGAAGACACATACGTAGCCTGTCAACAGCGAAAAAAAAAACCAAAAACAGAAAAGGAAGGAAAAAAGAGCATAGAAATAAGAAAGAAAAAAAACGTAATACCGTTACCACAAGGAAGAGTACTATATGTGTCACTATGACCGTTAAAAGAAAGATTCATTGGTAGAAATGTGAGACGATATATGTCGCTGAAAATCATTGAAAATAAAATTGAAGTAATCTCGCATACTATTAGATATGTAAAATTTAGAAAATAAATATTGATTTAAGAAAAATCTAGGTACATACCTAGAATAGATTTTTTATCTTAGTAATCAAAAACAAAACTATGTTCTAAGAAAAAAAATGCATTTTCATCAGAAAGAAATTCACAAACCAAAGCATATGTATTAGCTTTATATGAAACTAATAATTGTCTACTCGATTATCAAAAATAAACTAAAATATTTTATAGAATATCTAATAAAACAGTATCAACTATTTATTACACTCAATAAGTGAAAAAGAAAAACAAGATAAACAAAATTCGTCATACTTAAAATCATATTTCATGAGAATTTTTACAAGTAGATATAATTAAAAAAAATTTTTCACTTAAGTTTTATAATTAAATTAAACGAACATGTAAACATAATTTGTTAATAGAATGTAGATAATTTCAGATAAGAAAAGAATAATAATTACATCAAAAACAAACAAACTATACATTTAAATGTTTTATTGGGTACATAATTTCAACGTGATTATTATTTGTGATTACGTTTCACCTTGATATGAATAATAAATGACAAGAGGTGATTTATCTATTTTTATCCTTACTCTTCATACTACATCTGTATGTCTGCGTAGAAAAATACTAGTAATAAAAAAACTAAGCAGATATATATATATATATTTCTAATAGTTCTATCTATAATAAATGAAAGATTATTCTTCTAGAATCTACTCCATGAAATAAGATTAAGCAATATTATTCTTAGCTTTAAGAATCTTTTCTCCAGAATTCTAGACACAATCAAATGACGTCATTGTCTGTTATAAAGCATTCATTTTCTACTTACATTGTTCTGTGTCTTTCAAGAGAAATGATGTTTATGAATCATTCCAAATTCCGCATCCTATTTATTGCTTTCCTGCTTATGATTAGAGATGGCTCATCTTATTAATTGACGAATCTCATTATCTAACTATTACTTATATGTTTTGTAGTGAAGAATTATTCATTATTTCATCATCATATTTAATGTAAATTCATTTTTTTTTAAATATAAAATCACTTTTAAATACGAAAATAATTAGCGACATCTATCATATTTTTGTAAAAAAGAAAAAACATTTTTCGAAATATTGAATCTAAAAACATGATTATTAAGGTATATTTAAAAACAAAATGATATATATATATATATAAAGAAAGGATTCTTTATTCATGAATTTATTGTTTTAGCTAGTAATGTTTATTTATTTATTTACTTAAAGAATGTCAATTGATTAACGTTGGCGTCTATAGCAGATAACTTTAATTCCATATTGTCTCAACGCTTGTCGCTACAATATGGTTCCTATTCTTATTCACTAATTTATAGCATCTGATAGTATGTTATTTTTTTGTTTTTCTGCATAATTGGTTTATAGATGTTATGCTTATCTATATGTTCGAACAAGTAGATTTTAAAAGATTTAATTATCGCTTTGAAAAACAATGATATAGTATAGATTTATAATTGTAACGAAATTAAAATAATATTCTAACATGATATATTCAATGTTTTTAAAAACTTAACAATTAATAGACAGACAAAAAAAAAATTAATGAACGACATTATTCCTACAAGGATTATAATGTCGTTTATTTACTTGGTAATTAAAATAAATAAGGACGATACGGAAGACAAAAAACATATGGAATTATTATATAAAATAAAGCCTTGTAGCATATCTGAATCTATATCGTATAACACTAATTGAAAGTCAAGTATCATTGATCAATAAATATTCGTTTCAAGTTGATTTCAAAGTTTTATTAAAAAATGTTCTTATTCAACACTCTTAATAAAACCTATAAGATGAAGAATTAATCGTGTGTTCTTAAGAGTTTTTTCTTCTCTTCATCGTTTTTTTTTTCTATATACTAAACTGACTTGGCATTTTGTCGAAGAGAAAAAGTTGATGTATCTTGTTGTGTCGGGGATTTTTTTTTCTCGTGTAAATAGACATGAAGAAAGAGAGGAGGCGGAAATACTTGACTGCGGCTGAAAAAGAGATGATAGAAGAACAGCAACAGAAAAAAAAAAGAAAGAATGTGGTCTGTCTCTAGTAATACAAATAAGAACGTCTGTCAGTTATAGTGCTACAATAATCTTCGTTTTTTTTTCTTGTCGCTATCGAGCAATTTTTTTTTTCTTGAGCAAATATTTCTTCATCTCTCTGTTATTGTTATTTAATATAACAATAGCTTTCAGTTCACACGGCCATATCTATGTTACTTATCTAAATTTCAATGGTTCTCTACAAGGAAATCACTAAAGAGGTAAGTTGTCACAAGAGATCAAACGTGTAAAATAAATGAAGTTCTTTTGTCTCACGAGATTTTAAGTTTCGTTTTGTTTTTGTTTTTGTTTAAATATTTACTTAAGAATTTTAACAGTTTGTTTTCATATGTAAATCCGAGACTGATTTCTCTTGAAAATATTATACATAATTTCGACATGACTAAACTTCCATAACGTTAATTATTCTATAATCCGATTAATGATATTCACTGACACTTGACATCTAATCGGAATCAGATGAAAATTTGTTATAAATCATGAATAATTATTACAATTTTCTTTATCATAAATAAACTAAATTTGATTATTATGATTATTAATTATGTATTATAAAGTAATCTCTTATTATCCTTTATCTCTACGTTCTTTTTTTTTTTTTTTATTGGCAATCAATGTAATACTTATATACTAGCACAACTGTTGTAAGTGAGTTATATCATTGATGACAATAGTTAAATAACTATTCCTTAGGCAAACAAAAATTGATTCACCAAAAGTACATTATCTGATGCTATAACTGTGAATATTTAAATTAATAACTAATTTATAAATTTAAATAGATAAAAAGATTTAAAAATATATAATTCGAAAAAAAAAAGTCAAATCGAAATTTGTTTTAGTATAAAATAGAAATAGTTTATTTTCCATTGTTTACTCTTATGGATTATTTAGCAATAGATTTGATTATTCTTCTAATGAGTCACATCTGTGCTATTGTTTTTTAACTGACAGAAAAATAAAATAAAGTTTATGTGAATCATACATTTACTTCCCATTTTGGAAAAATACACCTTATAAAAACATGTCTGCTCAACATTGTCGACATCATTTCATGAATAATACTATGGTAAACATTTACTGAGCGTCTATAATATTGTATGTGTCAGTGCCACGTATCTTTCATCATCTTAATATGGCCAACGCGTACTGGTCATTCTCTGGTTAAGAATATTGAGTAGAAGAAAGAGGACAAGGAGAAAAAAAAACGAAGAAGGTTCATTGTTAACTGAACAGGACAGACGAGAAAGAAAGGAGAGAAGGACAGAAGAAGAAGAAGAAGAGTTTTTTTGCTGCTTCTTTTTCTTTTTCTTCTTTTGGACCGTTGAACACAGACTGCAGAACATCGGCCACATATAGTTGCGATCGGGTCGAACGTGTTCTATGTTGATTTTTACTCGCCTTCTTTCTCATTCACTTACAATAGAATCGATTTCCTGGAAGAAAACTAAACGTAATAATAGTCAATACTCGTTCATTTTCTTTTTTTTTTTAGAATAGGATTCAATTTCATCTTTTTTTATCATCATCAATTTCTTTTTTTTCTTCTACTTATATTTCAGAAGTATGTTTGCGAACGGACGAGTCAAAATAACGAACAACAGCAACATCATCAACAAACATATATTGATAGTGGCATGATGGTAGCAAATAACAGATCGACTATAGTAAATGGAAATATTATTAGTGGACATATGATCACATTAAATATTCATGTTCCACATGATAATATTATTCAACCGATGCAATTTGATGTTCAAATGTTAATTGGTGATATATGTCGAAGTATTCAAGGACATTTACCAATTACATTTGGCCATGATCGTAAGTGCAAAACAAAAAAACAATTTTGTTTTTTTTTGTCTTGATAAAATGTTGAAAAAAATTCTTTGTTTTTTTTTTCATATTTTAGAATCGGAATTTGGACTCTTTGTAAATGATGTACAATATCCATCGAGAAGTTATTGGCTTGATTCATCCAGAACTTTAAGTTATTATTCTTTAAAAACAGGAGTATGATGAATAAAAATTCGTTTACTAATTTTTCCATAGTTTCTGTATTGATTTTTTTTTTGTTTTCTCTTATAGGACAATGTTGAATATAAAAATAAATATCGACCATTAAAAATTCGTTTATTAGATGGTACAATTAGAACAATTCTTGTTGATGATTCATTAATAGTTGCTCAATTAATGGTTTATATTTGTACTAAATTTGGTATTGCAAATTATGATGAATATTCTCTTGTTTATGATCTTGATTCTGATGATGGTAGTAGTACAAAAACAGCAACTCTTCGTCGAGTAAAAATTTAATATTATTTGAACAAAAAGAAAAAAAAAAGAATTTTTCATAAAATTTTTCTTTTAGGAACGATCTCTTCAACGAACAGATAAAAAAATGGAAGAATTAAAAAAGAAATGTCATACAGATGATGACAGTTAGTTTAATTTTGTTTTTGAATTTAATTTTATATTTAATTTAATTTTATAATAATTTCAGCTTTATGGCTTGATCATTCGAAAACACTTCGTCAACAAGAAATTGATGAACAAGCAACAGTTGTTTTACGACGAAAATATTTTTTTTCAGATACAAACATTGATCAACGTGATCCTGTACAACTTAATTTACTCTATATACAAGTAAGAATAATATTCAAATAAAAAATATTTTTGTTCTTTTTTTATTATCTTCTATTTTAAGTGTCGAAATGGAATTCTTGATGGAACACATCCAGTTACATATGATGAAGCTATTCAATTTGCTGGTCTACAATGTCAAATGCAATTTGGTGATTATCAAGAATCAAAACATAAACCAAATATTCTTGAGTAAGAACCAAGAAAAATACGTTCGTTTTTTTTTATCTATGTAAATGTAAAAGATTAAGAAAAAAAAATAATTATAATAACAACTAATTTTATATATGTATATATATATCTCTATAATAGTTGTTGTAATAATTGTTCGTCGAATGAATATTATTATCGATCAGATATGTGGTAAAAATCTATAAGTATTTGTGGCTGAAATAACATACAAAAGCTTTCTTTATCCTTGTCTTTTTTTTTGCATGAGTTCTTTTGTTTCCATATTCAATTCCTCATAATCTCTTCAATGTAATATTGAAGAATCAAATATCGAAGAAATTTACTATTTATTAAGTTTTAATCAAAATCATAAAAAATGAATTTGTTTTTATTCCAAGTCTTGAAATTAAATTTAGAAAAAAAAAACAAACGAGAGGAATTCGATATGTGTATTGTCTAGCTTCAAGGTCACATATAAAATAATATTTTTATTTTTCAATGTATATATGTAAATAATCATTTATATCTATTTTTAGTGTTCGAGAATTTTTACCAAAAGAATATACAAAAACAAAAGGTGTCGAAAAGAGAATATTTCAAGTAAATTAATTAAAAAAAAAAAAAAAAAAAGATTTATATGAAATTTTTATTTAATTGAATTTTCTTAGGAACATAAAAAATATCATGGTTTATCAGATCTTGATGCTAAATTAAAATATACACAATTATGTCGATCATTACGAACATATGGTGTAACTTTTTTCCTTGTTAAAGTAAAAAAAACAAAAAGATTTGAATAATATATTTTATTTTGAAAAAAAAAATTTTTTTTTTCTTGTTGTCTCTTAGGAAAAAATGTCTGGCAAAAATAAACTTGTTCCACGTCTACTTGGTGTTACAAAAGAATCTATTGTTCGAGTTGATGAGCGCACCAAAGATGTAGATTATTATATATATATATATGAATAAAACAGTTATTCGTTTTTATGTTTCTCTTTTCTTTTAGTTTCTTGAAGTATGGCCTTTAACACATGTTAAACGATGGACAGCATCACCAAATACATTTACACTTGTAAAGAAAAATTTCTTTCAATAACATTAATTTTTGTTTTTTGTTTGTGTCTAGGATTTTGGAGATTATGCAACTGCTTATTATTCAGTACAAACTCATGAAGGTCAACAAATATCTCAATTAATTGCTGGATATATTGATATTATCTTAAAAAAGGTTTTATTATAAACTTCTTAAAAAAAAACAAAAACATTGAACTTCATTTTATTTTTTTTTCCTCTCTATTCTTGATTTGTTTAGAGAAAAGATCGAGAATTAGCCATTCGAGATGGTATGGCTGATGAAGAAGCAACAATGATTGAAGATATTATTGCACCTGGAAAGTAAGTTGTCCTTTGTTTTGTTTATAATTATGAGAAAAGATAAGAATCAAAATTATTTTCTTTATTTTATTTTTTTTGTAGAGCAACTATTATCCAACCAAATCGTCCTTCATTTGGTTATGTCCATCAACAGAATGTTTATTCACCACCATTAATTCGTGGAACATATTCGGGTAAATACTATGCTTTCTTACATGTCTTATCGACCTTGGTTTAGTTCTATGCGAACTTATAACTGTAGAGACAGAGAAATTTTCTATTAACAAGTTATTATCTGTGTTAAATGTGGATTATAATTAATCATATGTTCGTATAAAACAGAACATGTAATCTTAAATCATCAGTATCATACTGAAAATAATACGATTGATAGAATGAAATATGTTTTTTATATGAGTAAATGATGGTGTTAACTCAGATAGAATTACCATAGTTATTATAATCTTCAATAGTCGCGTAACCAGAAAGACAAAAAAAAAACTTAGAGAAGTCCATATCAACATATGATGAAAAAAAAGATTGAATGTGTAACATGTCGAAATGAGAATCTCAAGTTAAAAAAAATGTCCGAATAAAAGAAAATATAAATAGATATATTTCACAAAAGAATCATTGTTGAAAAGAAAAATAAATAAGGGATTTATCATTATTATAAACTATAACATTGATAAAAAAAAAGAAAAAGAGATTTATTGAGTAAAGAATAAGATTACTCACGACATAGAACGATAGATGAAAATGTGTAGAAAGAGAGGAACCTTACAAGCGACCCACATTTATATGTCTTCTCGCAACTAAAAGAATAATACTTCAACCAGTCTATTTGAGCGACCTCTTATTACTAATCTTTTTGCAAACTACCTTTCCTATTCGATGTTTTTTTCGTTCTGGGTTTTTTTTTCTCATCAATTCTAAGTCAACAATCGTAGTATTTTCAAAATTTCTAAGGAAACTCAGATATTTCTTAAAGAAAGCTTAGTCTTTTCTCTATTTACAATGTGATTAACTCATGAGTCTTTAATCATTTTCATTGATTCAATTATTTGAACATCAGTGTTGTTTATAGAAACATGGCATATGTATCTCAAGAATGACAGTCTACTCTCAAACGATAGTTTCAAATTTCTTGAAAAATTATTTTTAATAATTAAAATCATTGTTTCACATATTTAGTTACTTCCTTTCTAAAATTAACATTATTTATAGTTTTATCTAATTCTTCAAGATAAGAATGAAAATTACCCAGAAAAATGTGGGTATTTTACCACAGAAGAAATACTATATATATTTTTTTACCAAAAAACAAAAAAAAAATGTTGTTATCTTATTTAATAAACTATTTCTTATTTTTAAGATGTTCCAATTCATCCTCAATATCAACATTATGGTGTAGAATATTATCCTGTTCAAGCATATCCATTTTATGCTGATCATGAACAAGAAGATTATTTTACTTCACAAATACATGTAATAGAAAAATCCATAAGAAGTTTTTTTTTTTTAATATTTATTTTTTTCTTTTTCTTGTAATTTAATAAAGGAACAACCACCATTATCATCTATTTTACAAGGTGGTACAGGTGGTACTGTATTATATTCATCAATTGAAAATGCTCGTAATACTGTTAATTCTGCTCAATCTCAATTAGCACGTGATTTACAAATGGAATATGTTCAACCTCCATTATCATCTTTAATTGTTTGTTTTTTTTTAAATTTTAAACTAAAATAAAATTTTATTTATATTTTTCTTTTGTTTTTTATTATTAAGGATAATCAACAAGAATATTCAATAGAAAATCGTCTTGATGTAAGTCATCAATTATTAACAAGTGTATTATCAGCAATAAATGCTTCAACAGCACAAATTGTTATATTGACATCAGATTTCAATAATAATAATAATAATCAACAGTTTAATCGTCGAAATTCTGATTATAATCATTCACTTGGTGCAGCTATATCAACAATAACAAATAATTTAAGTGAATTTTGTAAAGAAATGGATATTTATACAAATTTAATAAATGATAAAACAAATTTAATGGAACAAACAAATCGTTTATGTTCAATATTTAATGATTTATTAACACATATTGAAGCATTATCAGATAATAATTCAGATCCATCAATAAGACAAAATATTCTTATAACAGCTAGTCGTTTAGGAGAAATAAGTCAAGAACTTGTACGACATTTATCGAATGAAATAACAATGAATTATTTTGATTCTTCAATTGAATATCAAGAAAAATTATTAGCATTAGCAAAATCTGTTGCAAATACAACAGCATTATATGTACTTAAAGCAAAAGATATTGCAACAAATGTACAAGATCAAAATATTATTAATAATATTATTTCAACAGCTACACAATGTGCTTTAGCTACATCACAATTAGTTGCTTGTACTAAAGTAAATTTATTTTTGTTTTATTTATTTTTTTTTCTATATTTAAAAGAAATAAAACAAATTTTGCATTTTTTTTTTAACTTGGAAATATTATATTTTAGGTTGTTGCTGCAACTATATCTAGTCCTTTATGTCAAGAACAATTAATAGAATCTGCTCGTAGTGTAACACGTTCAATTGAAGGTGTTCTACAATCTTGTACACCTCCACAAATAAATGATGAATTATATTCAAAATTAACTGAAGCTGCAACAATAGTTCGTAAAAGTCTTAATGAATTTTTACTTCATATTAAATTAGTAACAGATAGTACAGCAGCTAATGTAGATAGTATATTTCCTTCAAGTATAATTGGTACAAAACATTTTGAAACAGATAAACAAACAAGTAAAACAACAACAACAACAACAATAACACGTCGAATGATTGCTAATGATGAAATTGAAGAAGAAGATGAAGAACAAGATGAAGAAATGTTTGATATTGTTAAAAATCATGATCAATCAATAGAACAAATTTTAACAACAAGTGAACGATTATTTTCATCTGTTGGTGATGCTGTTGAAATGGTTAAACAAGCGAAAATTTTAGCACAAGCAACAGCACAACTTGTTTCATCATTACGACAACAAGCTGAATTAGCTAGTGATGATACAAATCAACAAAAAAAATTATTATCAGCTGCTAAAATGCTTGCTGATGCAACAGCTAAAATGGTCGAATCAGCTAAAGGTTGTGCAACAAAACCAAATGATACACAACTTCAATATCAATTAAAGAAAGCTGCTGAAGAACTTCGGTAAGCAGAAAAAAAAACTATATATATATGTATATAATAACAATATATAAATAGATATGATTATTAGATTCTCGAATAGGAGTTGTTCAAAAAATCAAACTGTCAGTTTTTCTGAATCTAGGTCGTGCAAATATAAATTTTTTACGATAGGACGAAAGAATAGAGCAAAACATTCTCTGTAAAATAAGATCCTTCCAAGTTGTATACAATTTTTTTTTAATTAAGATATACTCATTTACTTTTTTATTTTTCGTTTTCCTTTTAGATCGGAAGTTTGAGCTTACTTGTCAAACCCTTTCACTGATTGAGATGCTCCGCCGCCAGAATCAGATCGGTCCATGGAAGTGCCTATCGCTCCTTATATTGACACGTGATGTAACTGTACCAATTCATTTGTAAAGGATCCACTGGTCTTTTCCCTCCAAATGTAGCCTATAAACCTTAGTAAGCATGTCTTTCGTGTGACATTATCAAAAGATGAGCCTACTATGAATCTGCAAAGTGATCCCAGTCTCGATCTTGGTCTCATCAGAACCAAAATAGGACTTATAGTTTTTCAAGCTAGTCCTGGCATATGTTTTATCTAGAACTAGATTATATATTTTCATGCTTATTGTCGTATTATGCCCAAGAATTCGGAAATCGGCCATTTTATCTACGGCTTGAATAGAAGTCTTTCACTGATCTCGATTCTAATTTTGAGAATTGAGATTTTTCAATAACATGTATGGATTTTTTAAATAAATGAATCAGTAGAATACACATAAATTTAGTTCAATAGAAATTTGACCATTCTTTTGATTACACTTTTTTTTCAGAGTTGTTTTCCTATTTCTACTATGAATTTTTTAATGTTATTTGCCGTACTTCTCTATATTCAAAATTGTTTTTGGAAGAAAGTTGAAACATAAACTATACGAAGCTTTAACTAGAGCCCAGACCAAAAAAAGTGTTTTTACAGATCCCTACACCCTCCTGATGCAGTTATGACCTCTCGATGTAAGATAGTATTGGTTCAATTTGAAGAAATCTCTACATAATCGAACCGCGAATCTTATCACGAAGTGTAAAACCTGCTACTCTTCTAAAAAATCTTATATCGGCTGCCAGTATTCGAGATCGAATTGTTTCAGGCACTGCCTCATATAGAGAGTGAATAGAGATCTTCTTTTCACTAACTCACACCCTTGTTCTTTATATATTTTTTTGTTTAAATCGATATTTGGATTCTTTTTTTTTTGTGTATAAAACAGTAGAAATAACACTTATCGAATAGTGTTTGGTAGCCATTGTATATAAAATATATTTTAATTAAGACAATATATATATATTTTTTTTGTTTCTTAATTTTATTTTTAAAGATCAGCTACAAATATTGCAACCAGTAATAGTATAAAACGAAAAGTACTTAAACGTGTTGAACAATGCGCAAAACATTGTGCATCATGTGCAACACAATGTATTGCTGCAACATCAGGTGCAGCAATGACAAATAAAAATCAACAATCACATCAACAACTTGTTGAACAATGTAAAATTGTTGCTGATCTTATACCAAAAGTAGTTCAAGGTATACGTGGTTGTATGGTTAAACCTGATTCATTTTCATCTCAATCAAATTTATTATATGCATGTGAAGATTTTCTTGGTCCAGCTACACGTTTAGCTAGTTTAGCAAAAGCATCTGTACCAACTGTTCAAGATCAATCACAAGCACTTCATTTAAATAATAGTTCAAAACAATTAACACAAGCATTAATTGATCTTCGTGCTTGTCTTACACGTGTAAGAATATGAAGAAAATAGAAATCTTTATTAAAGAAAGAAATATATTATTTTTAGGCTCAAGAATTATGTGGTTCAATGCCACTTGATATTGAATCAATTGTTGAATCAATTGAAATGCTTGATAGAGAATTAGAAGAAATAAAACGACAAGCAAAAGAAGGACATTTAAAGGCTAAATCTGATGAAACAGTAAGTTCTATTTTATTAAATTCGAGAACGAAATCTTTTATATTTCATACATTATTTTTATCATGAAAAGTTTATAATTATATATCTAACAAATACTTAATTTTTGTTTTCAATTAGGTTGATACATCATCTGCTCAATTATGTTCAGTTTGTAAACAAGTTAATACAATTATATCTCAACTTCTTAGTGCTGTCACTCAAGTATATATTCTTATTTTATATTGATTTCTTTTTATCTTTTGTTTTTTTTTTTCTTAATTTAGAGTGATGAAAAAACAGTTGAAACATGTACACGTGAAATTCTTCAAATACTTCGTAAATTAACAAATTCAACACGTGGTATAGCAGCTACATCAAATGATCATCAAATACAAGAAACAATAATTGAACGTTCACATGAAGTTCTTGAACGTTCAACACGTCTTGTACGTGAAGCTAAAAAAGCTATAAATACACCAAATGATATTGAAATACAAAATAAACTTGCTGAATTAGCATGTGAAGTATCATCAGCATTAAATGCATGTATATCAAGTATGCCATCACAACGTTATTTTGATGATGCTATTAAACAAATATCAGAATATACTTATATATTAACTGGTCCATTTGATAAAAATAAATATACAACGACAATTAATTATGAATTAAAACAAAATGAAATAACAAATTCTGCAATTAATCTTAATCAAGCAACAAATGATTTAATTATTAGTACACGTAATGGTACAATACAAGATTTAAATAAAACATCAAAACGTTTTACAAATTCATTTGGAGATTTTATTAATAATGGTATTGAATTAATTAATCATCAACAAGATGATGATAAACGTATACGTTTAATAACATCATTAAAAAATGTTCATACATCATCAAATCAATTATTAGAAAAAGCTAAAATTATTTCAATTGAACCAACAATAACAAATGAAATAAATCAACAATTATCTAATGCAGCAAGAATTGTTACAGATAATATAAATGATGTTATAACTGTTTGTTTAATATCTAAAACAACATCTGAAACATCAATGGATCGTGTTGAATGTGATAATGCTATACGTGAAATGGAAACATCAAAAACATTTTTACAACAATCTGTTTTACAACCATGTAATAATTATACATATTATGAAGCATTAGATCATGTTATTGATAATTCAAAACGATTAGGAGAAGCTATGACACATATTGCAAGTGCATCAAAAAATACAAATCATCAATTATTTACACAAGCTGTACAAGATGCATCAAAAGCTGTTTGTTCTTTAGCAGAATCATCAGCACAAGTAGATTTCTTTGTTTTGTTTTGTTTTTTGTATGATTTTAAATATTATTTTTTTATAGGCAAGTTATCTTATTGGAATTTCTGAAGCAACATCAACAAAAGGAACATCAGCTGTTGTTGATCAACCATTATTTACTCGTTCAATTACAATTATTCGACATGCATGTGCAGATTTATCAAATTCAAATATTGATCGAAAAGAAGTAAATATTTATTTATTTTTTTTCTTTTTAAGATGAATAATATAGATTTATTTCATTTGATATAATGTCGAAATAATTATGAGTCATAATAATTCATCGATTAACTGGTTCTTTTTTTCCTTTGAATATAGATTTTACCATTAGCAACAAAAATTGCAAAAAATACATCAGTTTTATGTAATGCAGCTCGTGATGCATCATCAAATACAACAAATCCAATAGCTCGACGACGTTTTATAGAATCAGCTAAAGATGTTGCCAATGGTACAGCTGAACTTGTTCGAACAATAAAAGTTAGTTTTTTTTTTTCTATTATCAAGTATTTAAAAAAACAAAAAGTCTTCATCTCATATATATGTATTTTTATAGATATTAGATAGTTCATATACAACAGAAAATCATCGTCAATGTATTGAAACAAGTCGTCCATTACTTCAATCTATTGATGAACTTTATACATATGCTATGTCAAAAGAGTTTGCACCTATTCCAGCATCAATTAGTGTTACTGTATTTTTATTTTATTCTATATATATATTTAATTAATTTATTATTTGTTTTAATATTTTATAGGGACGTCAATTACAAGAACCTATTTTATCAGCTTCTCGAAATGTAGTTGATGGAGCATGTCGTATTGTTGAATGTTCAAAAAATTTAATAGCTAATTCAAAAGAACCAGCACAATGGCAACAACTTGCTACACATACAAAGAGTGTATCAGAATCAATTAAACGTTTAGCAACATCAGTTAAGTATGTTGAGATAATTTTTTGTTTTTTTTTTCTACAAATAAAATTTTAATTGATTTTTCTATTAAAATAGAGAAATGGCACCTGGACAACGTGAATGTGAACGAGCTATTCAAGATCTTCGAACATTATTTCAAGAAGTTGATAAAGCTATTACAAATGTTGAATCATTACGTAAAACTGATAAATCTCTTCAGGTATAATCATTGAATTTAAAAATATAAAAGAACTTTTTGTTTTCGAAAGTAAATAACTGCGAACATTTATACTAGGAGAATGAGTAAGAGAGGCGAAGAGAAAGGTAGTCAATTCTCTTGTTGATTTCCATCTACGTAGTAAGATATACTTGGAGAAAAAGATGATCTGATCTACTTTCTTTTCAAGTTGGAAATAACTCAGTTCAAGTAAAATAGATAAGAAAGAAAAGAGATAAGAAAAGGAAAAAGAAAAAAGGAAGTCATCATACGTCATAGATATGTTATTTATTTTCTATAAGATTTAGAACGGGGACATATTTAATTATCATATCATTTATTATATGAAATTAGATTATATTAAAAAAATCTATGCTTGTTTGTAGAAAAGAAAAGACACTGAACAAACTCAGTCTTACTTCTTCGATATCGTTTGATTATTATTACTTACGAAGAAAGTCTTCAAAGACTTTGAATTTCTATTGAAACTTAATAGAGTTATTAAATTTTCAATTAAGAGTGTAGATTGTTGAAAATATCATAGTTTTAAATTTTGTCTTCAAACCACCTTCATTTGAAGATCTAAGTTCATAGCTAAGAGATGCGGAATCTCTTTCTAGAGTTTATTATATGTGAAACCTTCAAATGAAGGTAGTTCTAAGATTAAATTCTAAAACATGATTTTTTTGCGAAAATCTATCTCCGGCAAATTTTGATAAAATTTCAAATTCTTTTAAGATTTTTTACTCGAATATTATGTAGTGTCTACAACCAAAAACAAACGTTGAATTGAGAAGAGAGTATCTCGAACACTTTCCTCGTTAACAAATAATTTTAGAAGAAAGAAAAAAATATTCTCTGAATGTTGAATTCAATAGTAAATTAATAAAATTGACATATAAATACAGTGACGAAACCAGAGGGAAGATTGGGGGGATCAAATCCCCCCTCCCCCTGAAAGATTTAAATCACTGGAGGAAGGTACAGACTTATGCGTTTTCACAAGCAAAAAATCACTTTTTCTCTATGACGGTCCCCTCTCGGAAAAATTTCTTGGTTGCGTCTCTGTATAAATATATAAAAGTTATGTATTTTTTTTTTAAGTATTAATCGATTATAACATTTTCGAATATCTTTAAAATATATCTCTTTAAAAAAAAGACAATCATTCTATTTTTTTTTTAGTTTCATCAAGAACAAATATCATCTAGTTCTCATTTTATAACAGAATTAATTCTTGATATTCGTCAATCATCTAAACGTGAAGCTGAACGTATTGGTTCTTATGTAACACAATTTGTAACTTATATTGAACCATTTGTACAACATACAATTGATTATGTATCATGTATGACACATACAAGAGAAAAATGTCTTATTTTAGAACAAGTTAAAACAATTGTTGAAACAAGTTTACAATTAATTATGGGTACAAAAGAATCAAGTGGAAATATAAAAAATATACAATGGCATAAAATAGTTGATGATAATAGTGAATTATTAACAAAATCAATACATAAATTAGTTCATACACTTGAAGATCAATCATCATCAATTGGTATAATGAGTGGTTTAAGTGAAAATATACGTAAATTAATATCAACATTAGATACAACAATGTTAACAAATCAAGGTTATTTTGTTGATTATCAAACATGTATGGTTGAAATTTTACGACAAATGGCACGAACAACACAAGAAATATTAACTCAAACAAATCATACAGATAATATTCGTCATTTAGTTAATCAATTAACACGTGAATATAATGAATTAATTAATGCAACATATGGTGCTATTGGTACAGCAATAACAAATGATTTAGCAACACGTATTAAAAGTGTTGTAACAGATTTAGGTTTAATATGTATTGAATTAATTGAAAAATTAGGTTTATATCAACAAAATATTCATGATCAAAATTTAAAATATCATGTTGAAAATTTATGTCAAAAAGTTATTGAAAAAGTAATTTATTTCAGTTTTTTTTTTTAAATTTAAATAATTTATGTTTAATTTTTCTTTTTTTTATTCTCTTTAGATTTCATATGTTTTAGCTGCTTTACAAGCTAGTGCACGTGGTACACAAGCTTGTATTAATGCTGCAAGTACAGTTAGTGGAATTATTGCTGATCTAGTAAGAATTTATATAATAATTATTTATATATAATATTTAATAAAATAGGATACAACAATATTATTTGCTACTGCTGGTACATTAAATTCTGAACATGATGATGAAACATTTGCTGATCATCGTGAAGCTATTTTAAAAACAGCTAAAGCATTAGTTGAAGATACAAAAACATTAGTAGCAGGTGCAGCATCATCACAAGAACAATTAGCATCAGCAGCTCAAGCAGCTGTACGAACAATAACGAAGGTATATATGAATATTAAAATTAAATAGAAATATTTTTGTATAAATAAATAGAGAAAAATGAATTATTAATAAGAATGATAAACTATCAATTTGAATTAATTTTTATTGTTTGACTACAAATTTAATATATAAATGAGATTGAAATATTCATTTAATAGACGTTCTATCTTGTGTTATTATAATGCTAGGAAATGGATCACTTTTTCATATAGTGAGAAACACTCACTTTCATGTTTTCACATATTCACTATGGAGTATCTACTAAACGAATACTTGATGCTAATACCGGGATAATAGATGATTAATGAAATAGTACTAAGAAACGTCGTCTAAAGTGGCGTAGTTCAACACCTTACAAATGATTGAGTTCCGCTTAAAAAGAAAGCAGCTTTAGCCTTTCCAAGAAACATTATCAGATAATCTCCAGAAGCAATCAGGTGAGCTAATCCATTGTCACAACTTTTTTTTTTGCTGATTATACCACGGATATTTATAAAAAAAAAACCTTTTTAATAAAACATGGATGAAGAACAGAACAAAAGTTTGGTTTTATTTATTGGATATTGAAGTTACCAATCAATTTTATATTGTTTTATAGATAATAAAAAACATATAATAAAAATCTTATCAAAATTCATTTCTATTTTAGCTTGCTGAAGTTGTTAAATTAGGTGCAGCATCATTAGGTGCTGATGATGGTGAAGCTCAAGTTATGCTTATCAATAGTGTTAAAGATGTTGCTTTAGCATTAAATAATTTAATAAATGTTACTAAATCTGCTAGTGGTAAAAATATTGATGATCCAGAAATGCAAAAATTAAAAGAAAGTGCTAAAATTATGGTTACAAATGTAACATCATTATTACGTACAGTTAAATCAGTTGAAGATGAAGCACAACGTGGTACAAATGCACTTGAAGCAACTATTGAATCAATTGCACAAGAACTTCGAATGTTTAATAATGGACAAATACCAACAAATCAAACAACACCTGAAGAATTAATTCGTGTTACAAAACAAGTAGAAGAATAAAGAAAAACGAAAACAATCTTTCATTATGTTTTTTTTTTTTTTTGATTTTTATAGATTACCATAGCAACAGCGAAAGCAGTTGCAGCAGGTCAATCATGTCGACAAGATGATATAATAGCTGCAGCTAATTTAGGTCGTAAAACTGTATCAGATTTTCTATTTATATGTAAAGCAAGTGCATATATAAATGATGATAAAATATTACAACAACGTACATTAGATAGTGGAAAATTATGTATTAAATATTATAAAGAATTATTAGAAACAATACATATATTAATACAAAAATCATCAAATGAAACAAAACAAAAATTACTTAATTATTCACGAATGATTGCACAATCAACACAAGAACTTGTTCAATGTGCTAAACAACTTAAAGGTAAATAAAAAAAAAAACTTTGAATTTTTTTTTTTTCATCAATATTTCTTTTTCTTAAATATAATAGGTGCTGATTTAATTGATCCAGATGATCCAACATATATAGCTGAAAATGAATTATTTAATGCTGCACAATCAATTGAATCAGCAGCAAAAAAATTATCAATTCTTAAACCACGTCGAAAACCTAAAGTAAATAAATAAAAAAAAATTTTCTTTTCATATTTTTTTTAGTGCATGTTATATATACAGATTTAAAAAAAAAGGCCTGTTGTCATGATATGTTTGATATTTGGTTGTTTGATGCATGATTCGACCGAGTATTGCTCATATCAGCACAATTTACCTTATATTGATTTTTCTTTTTTTTCACATCATAGGTTTATTTTAATTATGATTTAGTCAGTCTGATATGAAACTTAGTGTATGTCAGTAAACATTACATATATATATATATATGTATATATTAATTTATAGATTATTTTCAAGCTTTATTGAAATAAATAAATAGTTCGTGTGATCAAGGTTTGCAATATGAAAATAAATGAAAAAAATTAATTAATTTTTGAGTTTCATATTTATTCAATATTGCAAACCTTGATCACACGAACTATTAATTTGTTTCTTAAAGATTTTTATATTAACTATATTTATTATAAACATATATAAAAATATGTAAATGACATACAGTAAGTTTCAGATCATGCTGATAAATTTCGTCGATTGGTTTATTTATGTTTATGTTTTTCTAATGAAATTTTAAATTATTTATATATATATCTTATTTTGTTTATATCTATAGGAAATAAATGAAAATCTTAATTTTGATGAACAAATTCTTGAAGCAGCTAAATCAATAATGAATGCAGCTGGTGCATTAATTAATGCAGCAACATCAGCACAAAAAGAACTTGCTTCACAAGGAAAAGTAAATTAAATAAAATTTATAGTAGAATATTGTGATTCAATTCACAATATCTTATTAGTAATAGAGCTTATTTGATAATGAATTAAATGAGTTGTGATGATTAGAATAAAATAAATAAAATATAAATAAATAAAATTAGTCAATGACAAATATTTTAGAAACGCACAAATCCATTTTTGCCTAAAAATGTTTTCTCAGTATCTACTACCAATAAAGGCACATCGCCTGCACAGGTATTCACATTTATTAAATGTATATGTTGTTCGTCTCGTCATATATATATATATAGCTATTTAGATGTTCTATTGCACGTAGATCATAATACGCTTATTTTTGGCTTCTTTTTTTTCTGATATACAAATTTAGATTATTCTGTAGCTTAATAGAAGACTTATATTTATATACTCTTCTTCTTCTTCTTATTTTCTTGAAAAAATATATCTTAAAATATGAATTAGATTTTTCATCATATGATTATTTTTTTTAGAACAGACAAAAAAAATATTATCAAAACTATATGTTTTCTTTTCTGTTTATAGTATTTATTTAAAATTTTTATGACGATAAATTAATCATGAAAAGATCTATTTATATTAGAAGAGTTCATCAAATCGAAAATTTTTGGTTTCGAACTCAGATCTAAAGTTAATTAATGAAATGTAAATATAAAATACTTCTTCTAGCTATTTGCATAGATGACAACTTCATTCTTATCATATTTTAATCAATATGAATGATGATGTTATATATATAATTAACTCATATACATAACTAGAACCAATCGAGTTTGAAATTCTCAAAAGGAATGAACTCTAGCTGATATACTTTAGTTCTAGCAAGAACATATTATAGACTAAATTCTGAAAAATACGAAATTAGTTTATAAGATCAGTATATATATGAAAAAGTTTAATTTTGTTTCTTACCTGTCAATATTTTTAGAAAGTTTCATCTAAGAATTTTTATCAAATATTATATATCAGTTTATTTTGATATAACTTGAATAATATTTTGAATAAAAAATTTTGTTAGGATACGACAACAAAATGCAATCTTGATATTGTTACTGGACAATTTTAATTGATAAAAATATAGTAATGATTGTATATATATATATATATTTATATCGATTAGGTACATGACTTTATATATATATATATATGCTTTTGATTTAATAATAATAATAATAAAAGAATTTGATTTGCTTTATAATTCTTCTTATGCTTACAATCAATATGCTTTTGCTTTCTATTTGGTTTAATATAAAATATTTTTTAACTAACAATATGCATGTTTAATAAATTCTAGTCTATATGACTAATTTTTATTAAATAATATTTTATTTCAATATAAATTAATAATTTATATTATTTTAGCTTTCAACAAAATCAACTTTAGAAGAAGATGGTCAATGGTCTCAAGGATTAATATCAGCTGTAATATATCACTATAGTATTTTTTTTTTGTTTTCTATCAAAATTTTTATTTTAAGGCACGTTATGTTGCATCAGCATGTCATGTATTATGTGATGCTGCTAATGGACTTGTTCAAGGTTATGGTACAGAAGAAAAATTAATATCAAGTGCTAAACAAGTTAGTTCAAATACAGCAGCATTACTTGTAGCTTGTAAAGTAAAAGCTGATTTTATGAGTCAATCAATGGCACGTTTACAAACAGCTGGTAATGCTGTTAAACGTGCTACTGATGCTCTTGTACGATCTGCTCAACGTGCTGTTGAAATGCAACAAGAAGATAAATATTTTGAAGTATCTATGCGTGTTGTACCTGGTATTGCACAAGAAATAAAATGTAAAGAAGTTATATTAACAAAAGAACGTGAATTAGATGAAGCACGTAATCGTCTTAAAGCAATACGTTTAGCAAAATATGGTCATAATGAACAAGATTCGAATGAAAGTACATGAATTTATTTGTTTTTTTTTTTTTTTTTATTATGTTAAATATTAGTGCAATCGTAAATAAAATAAAAATACAAATTAAAAACTTGCCTGTTTGTTTCTTTTTTATGTACAAAAATAATTTTTCTGCTAGTTTTAGTAATATTTCTCTCATTTTTTTTTAATCTTTGTTTGTTTTTTTGCTTTTGCATGCTTGTGTGTGTGCATTTGGAATGTTTTAGTCTGTATTTTGTGAACAAGAAAAAAAAAAAAAATAACCAAAACAAAACAAATTAATGGAACAAGTTTAACTTCTTTTTCTTTTCTTTTCTTTTTTTTTTTTTTCGTTTTATATACAATATATATAATTTGTATTTGATCTTTTGTTTGTTTGGGATGATATATAAATTTTAAACTCATAAAAAAGATTTCACGAAAAAAAAAAGAAAGAAAAGAATTCATGGTTCCTTGGCGACAATCTGCTTCATTAATATTACTTGGACAGAAACAAGTGAATAATATTCATGGCAAAAGTTTATTTGATTATTCATCATTATTATTAAAACGTTCACCAAAAATGCGTTTTGCACCAGATGTTTCAGCGTAAGAATATAAATAATAATCATTAATTCAAAATAAATAAATTTATTAGAAAAGAAATTCATAATCATAACTGAATCATTTTTCTATTAAAATTATCAGATATAAATAACAAGACATCACATCTTAAAACTTTACATTCTGATAGTCTTTCAATAGAATTAATGTTGAATCAATGACAAGAATAGTTTAAATAAATGCTAATTATGATATCAGTATAGTTAAATTTATGCAAAATCATTTCACTGTCAAGATGTAAGAGGTATGCATCAACAATCAAAATCATTTGTTTTGAACGACATAAAAATTGAATTTATTAGTAATTTGGTATTTATTACAGTTTTTTTTACAGCTATGTTATTCTTTTATTGGTATAATGTCGGAAATATACTTACGATGATTATTTTTCGAGAAATAATTCATCTTGAGAGTAGTGGCGAAACCAGGATTTTAACGGTGGAGGGGCTCCGCTGGTCGAGCTCTAAGTCGGTGGTGGGGCTTGGCCCCATCTGGCCACCCTCTGGTTACGCCACTACTTGAGAGACGCTAAATGATCAGTCACTTGTAAAAGTGGTCATTTTCAGGATTGTTTTGGAATCGTTAGTCTTGATTTTTTTTTTTTATAATATGAAATCATTGGTTTTGATTTCAATTCAAAATCATACATTTCTATTATTGATCTCATCGATAAAAAGTCATTTTAAAACTGGATATCGAAGGTTTTCTGATTGGTTATTAATTTCGATAAAATTTTTAACATTGAAGAGTGTTATTTTATCTATATATATTAAAAATAAAGTGACTAATTTTTTCACACTTGATAGTTAATTGAAGGCTCTCATATAATATTCGAGAAGCGTTTCGATGTGCTGCATTATTTCCCCAAATAGATAGTTTTTATGGATGAATCAAAAATGACTAAACAGAGTGTAAAAGGTTATTCAATCGAAAGAGTTTGAAAACAATGTGAATACGTCGAAAATTGATATGGATTTCATTTGTAATTTGAATTTTTTGAATAATAATGGATTGAAATATATAAATATGTATTCTTACTTTCTTGTTGAAGATTATGTTTTGAATATTTCAAGAATAAGCTGAATAATTTCTATGCATTAATAATATTGACTTTGAACTCAGAAAATACTTATATCTCTTTGACAAAAATTTCAATAAGTTAAATGATTGTTCTGATTGTTATTTTGATGTGTTTTTGTTTTTATAGTTTTCCTGGTGGTCAACTTGATTCATGCGATTTATCATTGGATTGGCCTAAATATCTTTCATCTTCGATAAATATTGATCGATTTTCTAAAAAAAATGTTGATATTTATAAAGATATTGATCATCCTTATCCTGGTCTTGTTTTTCGTCTTTGTGCTATTCGAGAAACATTTGAAGAAACAGGTCTTCTACTTGCTAAATCACGTACATCATCAAATTCTAAGTAAGATAATCTATTTTGTTTTTCTTCTATTTTGATTTAAATACATATTTTGTATACATAGTTATGCTACAATACCAAATCTATCAAACAATATTATCGATGAATGGCGTAATAAAATACGTCATGATGCATCACAATTTATAGTTATGTGTAAAGAAATACAAATCGAACCTGATGTTGATTCATTATTTGAATGGAGTCAATATTTAGCTGCTGCTATAGCAAAAGTACGTTTTGATACAATATTCTATATAGCACCATTATCAAATACATATTCATGTTTAATTGCTCATGATGATCATGAAACTGTTTCAGCTGATGTATGATTAATAATATAATATTATAAATAGAATAAATTTATAGTTTTTATATTTTAGTGGTTAGAACCTGATATTGCTATGAATGAATATTATAAAAATTCAATAAATTTTTTACCACCACAAATATATGAATTATCTCGTCTAGGTAATTTTCAAAAACTATCAAATTTAATTGAATATTTATCTAAATGTAAAAATGATTCTGAATATCAAATAAAACGTATGTTAGGTATTTGTTATAAAATTCCTGAAGCAATGCTTTTAATTATGCCTGGTGATGAACATTATCCATTGGATGCATCATTTACAACTCCTATTTTATCTTCAAATCAAACATTAAAAGATTTTGATAGTAAAATACAAAATCGTTTAGTTATGATGAATAAAGGAGATAATCGAAAATGGCAAGTTCATTATAAAGATAGCAATGAAAATAGAAAAAATCAATTATATGTTAAACCACTTACGGATGGATGGGAAAAATTATAAAACTGCACTATTTAAAAAAACATTTTTTTTTAATATGTTGATAATAAAAGATTTTCTTTAATTTAAATTTTATACACGTGTTCGAGTAACATTTGTTGTAGTACTTCCTGTAGAAGGCATTGCTGATGATCTTTGTCGTTGTTGCGGTCGTTTTGGTGATAAAGGAGCTTTTATGACTGGTGCACTATTATATTTATTTTCATTTCGTCGTGTTGGTTCTGTTATTAAAGGCGAATTATTTTGATTATTAGATACATATGATTGTTGTTTTTCTTGTCCATGATTTCTTTTATTTCTTGATTGTTTTGTATCATTATCAACATATGATTGTTGTTCTAAATGTTGTAATTGGGATTGACGATTTCGTCTTTTTTTTGATACCTGCACATCATTTTCATTAAATATAGATTGTTCATTATTCTGTATTGATTTATTTGGTATAACTGTTGATGTTGATGTTGTTGTTAATGAACGATGTGTACCAGATAGTTTAGCTTGTAAAGGTTGTACAGTTTTATTTGATTGTGTATTGACTTGAGAAGTCGATAAATCATTTGATTCTGGATATTTATGTTGATGATGTGTATGAGAACGTGTCTTATGATTGCTTGTAGAAGAATTTATTTGTTCAGAGTTATTTTTATCATTATCTTTGCGTTGACGTTTATTAGCAGTTTTTTGACCACGTTCGGCCAAGGTTGCTTTATGATCAATACCAACATAAATAGGTTTTTCTACAGTTGTTTGAGTTAATGATGTATTCGATGTAGGTAAATGTGATCGTTGCATAGGTTGTTTATTTAATGATATGTCTTGTCGTGGTATAGAAACCGATAAATCATTAGTTGTAATACTTTGATCATACCTAGATTGAGTATTAGTTGAGAGATTGTTAGGTAATGCTCCTTGTTGAGTAGGACGAGAAAATTGTACTTGTTTTGATGATCGTTCTTCAGGAATAACTTGTTGAACTTGACTAATAGATGTACTCGGCATTTGAGCGTGAATATATTGATTAGGATCATATGACATATTCGATGGTGTTGTCATTTGATAATATTGATTGTTAACATCATGATGTGATGACCATGATTGATTCATTAGATCATTTTGAATATTTGGATAATTAGTTGAATAAGTGACTGGTGCACCCGGTGGGTCTATGAAAAGAAATAAATTTTTATAAAAATCGAAATTTCTTTGCTTGTTTTTTTTTTAAATAAATAATAATTAACTATGACAATTAAATTTTACCATTAAAATTTGTCATCTGTTGTTGATCGATTTGTTTATTCCAATTTTCGTAAGTTTTAATCATATTTCTATCTAAACTGTTTTGTTCATTATTATTTTGAACAATATATTGATTAACTTTAGGTGATGTTTCCATTTGATATAATTCTTTTTTTTTTCCTTTCTTCCATTTCTTTTTTTTTTCTTCAGATCTTTTTGATGATGATCCACTTAAAATACTGCCCATATTTTATTCTATAGTTCACAATGAAAAATTTGGCAAAAATGTTTGTTTATAGCTGTGAAAAATGACTATTTATCGTAACTTACCTGTGCAGCCTATGTTATTTCTTTAAATAAACTAAGCAGGTGCTAATAAACGTTGTTTGTATCACTCAATACTCATTTATTACGATTGATGTGTTCGATGGTGAGAAAAAACCCTGAGAAAGTTATCTTACGTCACTGTATATTCTTCATAAAACGTTCCGCATTAATGAATACAGAGTAAATAGTGAGAGACATTGCAGGTGTGCATAAGTCATCAAGGGAAAAAAAAGGAAAAGAATACATTGATTCTCTGGTCATTTTATTTTTGTTTAATGGAACGATTTGAATAACTGACAGCAATAGAAAAAAAAAAGAAGAAAGAGATTGTTACACAAGACAATAAATAAATGTAAATATTTAATATAATGAAGTTTTTTTCATGATTCTTAAAAATTCTTGTTCATTTATTTCACCATCACCATCACGATCTGCTTCATCAATCATTTCCTACAAAAAACAAAAGAAAAAAAAAACCAAGAAAGTATTTATCATAAAAAACAAAGAATTTATTCATGATAAATTTACTTGTAATTCTTCTTCAGTTAAATTTTCACCTAATTCTTTTGCAACTCGTTTTAAATTTTTAAATGAAATTTTTCCTGTATTATCATCATCAAAAAGTCTAGAGAAAAAAAATAATAAAACAAAATTTAAATGAAAACAAATATATATATATAATTCAATAAGTATATCTACCGAAATGCTTTTAAAATTTCTTCTTTTGAATCTTTTTCTGCCATTTTTTGAGACATCAACTGAAGAAAATCATTAAAATCAATTGTACCTTGTCATTAAACAATAATTATCAATTAGAAAAATTATGTGTCTTTTTTTTTTATTTACCAGCATTTTCTTTTTGAATATCAGATATCATTTTTTTGATTTCTTCTTTTTTAGGTTCAAAACCTAATGCACGCATTGCAACCTAAAAGTAATATTGAGTTTTTTTTTGTTTTTTTTTATATCAATTATTTTTACTTTGAGTTCTTTAACATCAATTGTTCCTGAACCATCAGCATCAAATAGATCAAATGCTTCACGAATTTCTGTTTTTTGTTCTTCAGTCAATTCAGGTCGAGAACCAGTTGATCGTTTTTTAGCTGCACCACCAAGTCCAGGTCGTTTTATTTGAGTTGTTGTTGTAGCCTATTTGAATTAATAAGAAAAACATTTGAATTTATTTAGATATTTTTATTCATCATACCATTGAGATTGGAATGACTGAATACTAAAAAAGAAAAAAAGGAAAAAGAAAAAGACGAAGAAGAATTTTGATTGAAAATGATATTAAGACTAGAGCATCATCTTTTGGTATGCCATGTTGCCAAGCTTATGTCCTCTTGTTCGATTACTAAGATTTGATGAAAACTCTCTTAAATGAATTTTATTTTGATGATAAAATCAGATTTGCATTGAGTATGAGCAAAAAAATGATTTTCAATAATATAAAAGATGTCGGTAGAAACCAGTGCAGAAGAGAAAGCAAAATGTTGTTAGTATGAGAAGTGCTATATCATCTTTTTTTTTCGAAAAAATTGTGCGTATTTATTAAAGTGATCTGCTAAAAGAAAGGTTCTTTTAGCATGCAATTTTAAAGGTAGTGGCATAGCTAGATGGAAGATAGAAGCGACTCAGCTCTTCTCCTACAAATGATGAAGTCTTCTTTCAAAAGAGACTTGATTAACTCTTTTCTGATCATGCCACTACTTAATCTAGTAAAAAAAGAGAAAAAAGAAACCTTCTGTAAACCTTTATAGTTTAACATAATCAATTCAAATGGAACTTGAAAGTTGATGATGAAAATCTTTCAATTATGATATTCGATAAAACTCAATGATTTATAATTAAACTTGAATTTGAAGCTAATGCTATAAAACTTTACAAAAAAAAACTTCTTCTTTTTGAAAATATTAACTTTATGAATACTAAAAACGATGCCTAGATTTGATCTAATTTTGTTTTGTTGATAAAAGCAATAAATCGACTTGTAATTATTTTTCTTTTGACATAAATCTTATCGAAATACAAATGAAAATAAGCAGTAGATTTGTGAGGAAAGTTGGGAACTGATTTGACTTTTATCAGAAATGCTTTGTTCCAGCGATGTATACAGTGAACAAGATGCAACTCAACGAATTCTATCTAATGGTATATGTTTCATTCTATTGAAAAGAAAATTTCAGTGATCAAGATTTCAGAAGAATTTTAATCAGACATTGAGCATTACGCCCTATTACTGTTACGCGTAGGATGTGAGTATGAGGTATTGGGGTCGGGATCATTTGGCCGACGAATCACTTGGCCGACACCCTTTCGCCGACAAATATTTGAAGTCAAAAAAATTGAAATTTCTTGAAAATATAGCGTCAGAAAATCTTTTTATTAAGAGTCACAAATATTTATAATGAAAGATTATGAGCAATCCCCCGAAGAACATCGATAGTTGGGTGTGGACCCTCTGTTCACCCACTGTCATTCACATCCACACCCTAAAAAGATTTTCTGACACAATATTTTCAATTTCATTTTTTTGAACTTCAAATATTTGTCAGCCAAATGGTGTCGGCCAAGTGAACGCGACTCGAGGTATTGATGAAGCGAAGGCTAACATTCATGCTCAACTATAAATTAATAATAAATAATATATAGCTTTTTTAAGATCAACGATATTTCAAAGTATAACAACAATTGACTTCTTCGTTCACTAGAATGTCTATTCTTCTGTTGAACATAATAGTTATCAGAATATGCCAAAGTAAAATTTTTTATAACACTAGACAATGGTCTGCGTGTATGGTGACCAAGATGGTTGACACTGAGAAAGTAAAGTTTACGATTGAATCTGCCTGTTTTGGGCGAGATTCATCAAATAGAATAGCAAGAATATGAAGTAGTGGGTGATGTGACTGTGAACAGAAGATTAGAACTGCCAATATTGATATACAGTCGAGTCCGCTTATAAGAGCGCGGTCGGGATCTCTAAAAGAGGCTCTTATATGCGGACCGCTCCTTTATCCGAACTACATTTAAAACAGTGCAAAAATTGATTCCTATCAATATTTATTAAGTAGGACATAGGCATACATAAATTTACTTGAAGAAATCCGTGATTTTACTTTGAGTACGATTAATTAAAGCGTTCTTTTCGATCATGTCTTCGATATCATAATATGAATTATAGTCTGTAAAATTCTCTTCCAAATACTTGTGAACCATTGACAGATGCATCAGCGCATCTTTATGAGAGACACCTGGCATCGGTTCATCAACAATTCCGGCTTCTTCTTCGTCTTCTTCTTCTAAAATATATATTACCTTTTGGATGGATGAATATCTGATCACTTTATTGAAGAAACAGCAAGGATATATACATACGAGAGAGACAATAGATGGACTAGAGAAAAAGTCGAGAAGCTTCGTCCGACTGTTTAGAAAATGAATAATATACAGAAAAAGACAATGGTTCTTTTTACTCAACAAAGACGTCAGTTAGGAAAAGTGAGTAAGACGAAAAAGAGCATACGTGCAACAGATGAATAGAAAAAGAAAAGAACAAGAACATACAATATGGCTCTTTTATGCGGACTCAAATCGAAAAAAAGCGCCAAAACAAAGCTCTTATAAGCGAACCGCTCCTTTATCCGAGGCTCTTATAAGCGGAGTTTGTCAGTACATAAAACATAGGAGAAAAAAATGGGAAATTGGAAAACGGCTCTTACAGGCGGACCGCTCCTTTATCCGGAGCTCTTATAAGTGGACTCAACTGTATGCGCATGCTGTAAAATGCACAATAAGCTATAGAAAACAGAAAAGGATGTCTCAGGAATGTAAATACGAATTCAACGATAGAATTCTATTTTCTTTAAAATATGATATTCACGAAAGTTCAAAAAATTCAAGTTTCGATTTTCTAATTAGAAAATTACAATTGTGTTCATATGAACATTTCTGAAATGTCAAACTCGATTTCGCATTCTGAAAGTAGGAAAATCTGTTAGCAATATTCTCCTTGACAATAAATTGTTCTTTCGCCTCTATACCAATTCCACTTATCGCCTTAATTCTGCTTATAGGTCAAAAGCGAATATATGCGTCAGAAAAAAGTTGAGTATCACTTGATATACAATACTTTAAAAACGTCAAAGACAACTCTAGTGATTATTAACAGAGTTCGTCTACGATCATTCACGCAATGTTAACGATCGTAAACGATCGCATTTTAACCATATTTTATCGTATACGATCGTTTTTCATTGCTCATTTCAGACAAGTATTTATATTATACTAATCTTGATTAGTTTCCTTGTTCATGGAAACAATATTTCTGAAATCGCTTTCTTTATAACCGAGTTCTATCCTTTTATTCATACACTTTTAACGTTTAACATGTAAATAAATTTTCTGAAACACATACATGAAAATTTCACATAAAAAATACATTAAAAAGTATGAGTGGATATGATAGAAGCTACATCAACTAAATGAAAAAACAATGTAGTAACAACAATAAATGAAGCATACATTAAAAAGTTCTTGAAATGAACGAAAATGACAGAGTATGAGAACAAAAATATATATTAAAATTTTTACGTAGACGGAAGTGCAACTTACTATCGAATAATATCAGAAAAACTCATCGAATATTCAAACGCAGATGTCGTCTACTTTCTTTTTCTTATGAAAGCGTCATTGAAGTTGTTGTTTGTATAATACAAATGGCATGAGGACATTAAATTTTTAACGATCGATTCCTTTATCACACTATTTAAAAATGAAATAGAAGAAAAAAAATTGAAATATTTAAAAAGATATTTTTAATTTTAATTCCTAAAAGATAAAATAAAATAAAATAATGAATGAAATGAAGAAAACTAGATCTATGTCTACATACATATTTTAGAAAATGATATTCCAAATGATAAATATACAACGATCATATAGGATCGTATACCATTGTCGTATGACTCCGTATACCGAATAGTGGACTATTTGTTTTTGCTACTCCGTATTTATTTATGATCTTCATTTATAGAATCCGTATCTGATCGTTTTTCATCGTCTATGAACGTTGTATACGGAGTCTGTGCGGAACCTCCGTTTATTGCTGTTTATCTCCGTAAATGATTGTTTATAATCATGGGCATTCGACCTGAACAAGCATAATTATTTCGAGAAGATTTTTGTCATACATGTATACAAAGAAGACTATGATTTCATACAAAAGTAGCATGACCGCTGCTAGGGTATTGCTCTTATGTATGAAATGGTTTTCAATTCGTTTCGAAAATAATTTTCAGAAAATTCGATTGAAATTTTACTTTACGGAAAATGAAGCATTTTCTGTAAATTATAACATTTTTCGGCGATTAATAATTTAGAAACGGTTGAGCTTTTTCGAACTTGCTTTTCTAGAAAGTAGAAATTATTTAAAGTTTACAGTACACGGGTGTCTCGAATTTGTTACTAGTTCAAAATGTATCAATAAAAATTTACTTAGAATTAAAACTTGCCGAACATTTACATAGATAATTTTTCTGTCAAGATAGTTGATAGTTTCATGCCTTTCTCTAGATTTCGAATTCTCTCCTTAGCCTAAAGAATGTTATAGTTCTTCGATTTGTTCTCAAATTCTTGTTGACATAATAACTTCTACTGTAAAAATTCTTTTTCTTAAATTAGCATGGATCGAAATGTTTGCTTTCAACTACAATCAACTTCGAGTTGTCAAACCACTTCTGAAACGGCCAGATTTTGAAATCTATGGTTACTTCTTCTGAGAATGAGTCATCTATTTCATCCGTATATCAAATAGAATTTATAAAGAGAATCACGGTCTATTAAATGCTAGCTTTTTTCAAACGATAGGATACTTACAAAAAACATTAACTAGCGATAGAGTACATTCCACTCCTATAGTACGCTCGTACGTTGCAGTGTTGCCCGTTTTCACACGTACGGATTGTTATAAATGGACTTCCATAGTTGACATCCTTCTCATCGTCAGTTAGTAAATCATCAACAAAGGTAGTTTCTATAAAACAAAAACGAATATTCTATAACTAGACACAAAATGAAACCTACCAACACATATATCGATGACGGAGCAGATGTTAGTTGTACAGTCTTTTCCTGTGGCGCAGTGCTGTCCGACTGCGCACTTTCGTCTTGGTGCACATGAACCTCCGCAGTCTACATCAGTCTCTGATGGATCTTTCACACCATTGGTACAATTCGGATCTATAAGAGCAATAGAAGTATTTTATTGTTTGATAGAATAAGAAAACTAGGAATGTAACTTCTTTTGTTTGCTAATACATATCCAGACATTCGGAAAACTTTATGAAACTAAATGGTTGAAAGAACTACAACATAATTGTTATATCATTACTATAGTAATTAAGACTTAGAAATGACTATCCCAGGGGTTGATTTAACTGTAATAAGATAAGAAAAACGAAAAATAACCCATGTCGGTATACCACTAGATGTGGTCTGATCTGACCGTTTAGAACAATTATGATAGTAGTAAGGAAACAGCCCTAATGGTTTCGACTCTGAAACACAGACTCGTGACTTTCACAGTACTTTATTGAGGAGCTTTTCAGTCAATATCAATGGAAATCTTCTATATGATGCAACAAAAAATAAGATAATTTTGATGCTGAATATTTTATAGTCTAATGCCAAATCAGTAGTGAAAATAAGAATATGCACCTAATCCATCGCATATGTACGTGTTATTGAGGTCAGAATTGACAATTTATCATAGAAAGACTTCAATAGTGAAAAATTTTTCAGAAAAAGTCTGCTCAATTCATGAATAACTTTGTTTACTCAGTGAGTATTTTTATTTCTATTCAAATTCAATGAAAAAAGGGACATAAACACGGACAATTTAATAGTGATTCATAACGACTGAAGTTCATCGAAATACTGCCAAGTAGAGAATGAGATCTGATATGTCGTAGATGGCTTTAAAATGATATAGAGTGTATTACCAAGACATTTTTACTAAGCTGAAATATTGTTACGTTCCAATTTCTTCACTTATGAAATTTTCAGAAATAAAAGCATTCAATATTCTTTAAACATTAGGCTTAACTCGTTGAACAAACTATGCACTCGAATATTATCCTAGAACGAAATTATAGAATGCTCGATTTTGAACAGTTTGTTACTTATTTAAGTTCTTAAACTTGAATAGTGGGAACATTCGTGGCAATCATTTCGAAAACCTATAGAACATAGAATTGTTTACTTTGCAGTGGACTAGTAGGAGTGCAAGTGGACTGTAATATAGCATTTACTGGTGAATCAGTGATTGAGAAGCTGTGTGTAACTTTGCCATATTCTAGAATATAAAATAAAAGATCAAAATAGACAATCATCTCTCAGATCATTTTTTCAGAGAAGCTTAGTCATTATCTGAAAAATTAGCTCGAAGACAATTGGCATTAAAAAAAGAAGTTAATCTACGAACATCATATAGCATTTAATAGAAGGAAAATATTTTCAATTCTTTCTCTATGGTTATCATTCTAAATGATATGCACTAACGTAAGAGTCATTTTTACAAGACAATACTCTCTTACCAGAGTTTAGAAAATTTTAAGATTCTCACTCTATCCACTTGTGGACGTCATCTATACTTACAGACGAACATGACTCTGATGCTCTTTTCTCACTCAGTTTTTTATGATACTAGTGATATGCTATACTCAGAATTAAATACAACATGTCAAGATAAAGTCAATTCATTAGTGTTCTATGTTGTTCAGTTCTTAATTTTCATTATGAGAAGTGTGAGAATATTTTTTGTCGCATTCTATTGTGGAAAAAAATGCTATTCTGACAACTTGGAACAAGCTCTTCGATATATGGGAATAACACTTTTCTGTTGTTTTTTGTTGAGGATCAGCACCTTGTCCTTCTGATCTTCAGAAATTACCTGGTGACTACTCAATAGTTTAAAACCTATAAATAACGGAATTTTCATGCATCTTTGATCTAGAAAATAGTACATCCAAATATTTTCTATGATGATACATTATCTTACTTAGTTAATTTAACTTTTTTGAGGTTTCGTGTGAAATACAAAATTCGAAAAGGCTTAAGAACGAAGGGTAGGGCAAATACTAGTGCAAAAGTGACGGATTCTCACTATATGAGTTACAACTACATAATCCATGGTTGAAGTTATTCAATGGATAGCGTCAGATTCGACTAGTTCTCTCAAATATTGTGGCGAAAAAAGATTGACGCAAATTCATGCAATACACTTGAAAAAAATATCGCTGCACTGTTGAGATATTCAATTATTACAGGAATTTCAAGTGAAAGTCCGCTAGTCCTAGGTATTTTGTTTGAAAACTATAAATCGACCACTGTACATATTTTTTATTTGTAATTTCAACTTTGATTCAAATCAATATTTTACTAGTGGCAAAAAAAAGGACTTTGGCAAGATTAATCACAGAAAAATGATAAAGATGTACTATACCAACATATTCGAAGATTTAAATGCTGGTTTGCACTATAAGAAACACGTTGGCTAAACTTCCTAGTATTTTCATGGCAATGTTTGAAAAACGCCTTACTCTTCTCCAATTTAAATTCATGTGGGTGATATTTCGGTCTTGAAATACTTAAGGCTTCGATTTTTATGAACTCTGCAAAGTTCAAATGGCTTAGATTAAGTTGTGTACATTATCATGTGTTTCGCATTGAAATAGTCTACATTAGATTATGTTGAATATATTGAAAAGTAAAGCTCGCTCATGGACAACTATGGCTCTATGCTAGATGAAACGTCATTGGCATTGCCAAAAAAAGTAGTATGCTTATCAACTATGTCTTCATTCATTCAGTCTTGAATGAAAGCGATATATGCAACAAAGATGTAATTAGTGACTTGGAGGCCTTTTAATGCATTACTTTGATAGTCCTTAAAAACTGCCCAAATGGCCATTACCTGGTATAAAAACCGTCAGATAACGAGAATCGTTCTTGTTGACATAGGAAACAAAGATTTAAATTGACGAGATTGATTAGTTTTCAAAACTTTATAGAGAATTCATAAAATTGAATGATGAATATTGTTCAGTTTCCTAAATAAAAACTTTTCTTGGTCTAAAGCATCATTACAAGAAAATAATTCTCGTACTTGGAATGAAAGATAACTTTTTTCCTTAAAACTGCTTATTTCTGAACGATAAAGTGAAAAAGTAAATTTGCAACCATCAAAACTCCTATTGAACAAGTTCAATGATTTTAATAGCCTTAAATGCAATCTCTTTTTAAAAGATTCATAGTATGCACTTCTGATCAAGAGTTCTTTACTACACATTCATGCTAACAGTAAGCAGAATTTCCTATAATTTCTATTCTTTCATACTATTTCTGAATCTTTCACAATAATGGCTAAACAAACAGCATTATCTACTAATAAGCTGAAAAAGAGAGTTGACAAACCTGCGTTGTACTCCACCATGGTGCTTGCATTAAAGTTTTGAAAAGATCTAGAAACCAATAAAAGTATGATGGAGACCAAAAATCCAAACAGAAGTAGTCCAATGAGCAGTGCAAGGCTCAACAGGATCCATGTTCTATGATTTGTACTGAAATAAAAAATAGTAAAGGTGCATCATTCATTTCTAGATATTAGCAAGCGAAAGCAGTATCAGCCTTGATTTGATGAGATAAAAGCTTGGAGTGGGAAACAGTTTTTCTACTGCCACGATGGTCATTTTTTGTGTTCTTTCTCAAGCTATTCTAAGGCAAAAACTGATATATTGGTATATCTCATCGTTACCAGAATATCCTAAAAAGTACCGTAAAATCGTTCCTTTCTATCTCGCGATGTTTAGCTCTAGAGGAACGTATGTTTTTTAGAAATCATTGAAAACTCTTGGCCTGCTTGAAAAACTAATACTTCGAAGAAGCATGCGTTCGAACTGAATTTTGCAGTAAAATCTGACAACAATGATATCGGTCCGTGTGCCAAAGTGCAGACCGACAATACAGAATCTGCTTGTATTCAGAAAAGCTGCAGAATGTATCGAGATGTGATCAAAATCATGTTCATAACTCAACTTCAAAGGCCCTGATATCCGATCGAAGTTAGAGCATCATACAACTGGCTATGCTGGATTTAATGACTATAGTGCTGGTCGAAAAGAGAGCTCTCATTCGAGAATTTTTCCTTGTGATCAATAGCCAATTAACATTTTAGTTGTAATATTCGCCAAAGATGGCTTTTGAGAAACTTACAGCTTCTTCGATGTATCCATATTTTCTTTATATAATATTTCTGTTGACATTTCTTGTGATATTGATGTTTCACTATTGTCAGACACTTTGGTACCAAAGTTTTAAGCTTGATTTCTAAAATGTATGATTCAAAGCATGAAGTAAATGTCAAATGGGCTAGAATAGATTTTAGTTTAGACTTTTGAAACTATTGATGTATATTGCGGCGAAGTCATGATTGTCTGCGTACTGGACCATTTCTTAGTGCGGCTTTCCCGAAGACTGAGCAATTATGAACAATGGCAAGACTCACTGGGCTATATTCTATTTGCTGCTCCCTCATATTTCAGTTACGTAACGCAGACAGTGTGCCATAAATAACACTCTGATAAAAATTTCAAACATCTCTACTCCGGTTCACTTAAATGGATTGACCTTTCGGTTAGTGGTAGCACTTGATTGAAAATTTTTTATCATATCGATAATGTAAGCAAATACTACTATTAGTTGTTATTGTTGACCTTACTAAAGATACTTTATCTGTTATCAAATAAGAAACGTATACGTGAGGCATTCTATGGATCATATGAGTTATCACTTACAAAAACAGCAAGACGAAATCAAAACAGATTTTATGAGTGATACAACATTGAAGAAAATAGACCAGAATTTCAGAGCGGTTCTATGGAATTTCGACAAAAAGAATTTCGCCATCTGAATTTCGACAATGTCCAAACTGTAGTAGAATTTTGAAACATGTCGAAATTCTACTACAATTTGGACAACGTTGTCGAATTTCTACAATTGTCGAAATTCGTATGAAATTAGGACCGATTTTTTTTCCTGGGCATTTTATTGTCCATTTTCCATCAGAATTGGGACAACATATATGGCTCATGTTTTGTTTTATTGTGCACTTTCCACCGGCAATACAACAACAGGGTGTGGGTGTAGTTGTGGGGTGTGGGTGTTATTATTCTTTACATCCACACCCGAGCCCATACCCACATACGCACATCCACATACACACCCCAGACCCCACAATCACACACACACCCACATCCACACCCTATCAATCAAAATTTTACTAATTAAATATACTTCTATATATATTTTTTTTAAATAAATATTGTCCAAGTTCTAATGGAATACGGACAATAAAATGCCCAGTAAAAAAATATTCTGTCGCAATTTCATAAGAATTTCGGCAATTGTAGAAATTCGACAACGTTGTCCAAATTCAGATGGTGAAATTCTTTTTGTCGAAATTCCATTTTACCTTCAGAACTAGCTTGGTAAATGGTTAAGATAGATGCCTGAAAGTAAAAAACGCACACTTGAAGCTCTTTGGGCACTGAATCACCAGCTTCCTCGAACAAACTAATGTTCCATACTTGAAAATTCGAAATATTTTACTTGTTGATTTTTCAAGTAAGTACTTCTGCAACTTTAGTCTATTTGCATCAATGTTATATCATTCATAAAATTTGTTTTGATTTCTTCTTGTTGTTCTTCTAAGTGACAACTAAAAATTATCTATGGAATACTTGTCCTGTATTTTTCTTACTTAATAACATATAAAGTTCCTTTAGTGAGATCAACAATAGTACATGATAGAAGTATTTGCTTACATTAACCGTAAGAAAAAAAAACTTTAATAGAGATACCAATAACTGAAGAGCGAGCCCATTTGATTAAACCGCGCAGTGGAGATATTTGAATTTTTCTTCTGAAGTACTGTTAATAGTACAGTCTGTATATATATGTATTCTCTGACGCCGTTTTTGTGGATGCAGGCACTAGGAAAGTAGGGATCTGTAAAGTTACTTTTTTCCGCTCTCATTCCCGATCACAATCCTGATCAAAATTTTTAATAGCTTCTAGGCCATTTTTTTTTATAAAAATAAGAAATTTTTTGCAAGACTAAGTCTAAGCTTTTAGAATTATGCTCGTATTTCTAAACAGTATTTAAGGTGTTTTTTGAAAAATAGAAAAGCACGATATGAATAATAAAGAGTTCATATTAGGAATACGAAAACAACTACAAAAAAAATTATAATCAAAAGAATATTCAAATTTCTATTGAACTAAATTTATGTATACTGTACGAATTCATTAATTTAAATACAATACAAGTCATCAAAAAAGCTCGATTCTTGAAATTAGAATCGGGATCAGCGTAAGATTTCTATCGGAATCGTAAATAAAATGGTCGATTTTCAAGTTCTTATTCACAACAAAATAATAAGCATGAAAATGTATAATCTAGTTCTGGATAAAAAATTTATTCGAACATTTTGTAATACTTGTCTTGTGCAGTGAATTTTGCAAAGAAGAAAAGATACTCTTTTGGTTTTAATCATATTATTCGATAGATCGTAATCTTTATTTCATTCTACGAAAAAATTTTTCTTTGAAGAAGTTTTTCACAAAGCTTTGAAAGCCTTTTTATAGACTTCTTTAGCTCACGTGCAAAAAAAATATTCTGACATTTGTAATTTTCTTTTTATGGCGTCTTTATTCTGCATTGAAATATTTAGAATTATATATCTTTCAATAGAGAAAACAATTTTCTACACGCTGCTTATTGAAACCGAAAACAAAATACTGATAGGATCTCGGAAACTTCGAAATACCTGTCGTCCTAAGGGTTTTTCATGCTCCCTAAAATGAACACCCAGCTCAAAATACATCATTTGATAGAGACGGCCAAACTGAACTAAATCATGCTTGTGACTTCTAAAAATTATTAAATAAAAAACATTAATTGCTAACTCAAATTAGTATTTCATATACGACTTCCACTAGTCTTGGTTTTTAGGGTGTAAAAACAAACTCAAAGTTTTTCTTGAATGATATAGACCTGTAGAGGATGAAATTCTCTAGAGAATGGCGTGCTTGATTGCACGATAACAATTTTTTCTCAATATGATCAGAACATATCTTTTCAAGGATAGTTTATAGTGAAGAAAGAAAAAAGTTTTTTGTTCGTTCTATCACTTTCTATGTACCCAGTGAAGGAATACAGGAACGAAAGGTATATATATCAGTCCCATGCATATTAAGTGATAGAACACAAACAGTCTTGTTTTTTCTTTCTTCATTGTAGACTATCCTTGAAAAGATATATTGTGATCCTATTGAGAAAAATTGTTATCATGCAATCAAGCACATTACTTTGTAGAGAACTCTATTCGCTATAAGCCTGTATCGTTCAAAAAACTAAGACTAGCAGAAGACGTATGTGAAATACTAATTTAAATTAGCCATTAATGTCTTTTATTTAATAATTTTTAGACACCAAATTGATGATTCGGTTCAGTTTGGTTTTCTCTGCCGAATAATGTATAATTCAAAATATTTTGATGCAAGATAAAGACGCCATAAAAAGAAAATTATTGATGCCTAAATAATTTTTTTACGTACTGTATGTATATATATATATATATATATATATAAATAAATAACTCTAAAGATTCCTAGTCTCCACTTCTATATGATATCAAGTGATTTTTTTTTCCTTTAAATTCAGGTTAAAATCAAATAGCTCATTCTATGGAATACTTGTATCTCTGAAAATCTACTACCTGAACTTTTTCTATTCAATTTTAAAAAAAGACTTACATTTGCTTGTTGTACTGATGCAAATTGTTGCTTGCTCACGACGAGAATACCGCTATAATGTGACGATGTTGTTCAATACGTAAGACTATATCATTATTTTGCTTATATATAGGTTGCCAACTACATTAGGCTTTGATGCATTCATCCGTATTGCAAAATAACTGACAAGGACATTATTAAAACATATCTGGCTTTCTCATTGCCAATATTCTCATTGTTTCGCTTCTCCTCTCGCACGCTGCTCTAATAGCTTATGCATAAATCATTCACACACAATCCAAAATGCATGACAGTGAGCAACATCATGGGTACATATTTTTAAACCATCATCGCGTACCAGGGACAAACTATCGAAACCTCATTAGTAATATTTTGCCGCTTGATAGTATGATCATGTTACACAAAACCAATAAGTATACGTTTAACGAGTAACTGATGGTAGTCCTTTTCTAGCTCAGTCCAAAATTCTTCGCAAATATCGATTCGAGTTCTGGTTCCTTTCCAAGTAACAATGCGGGGTACATCTTCCCTTCACAATTAAGAGCCACTACCATTACACGTTCTGTTCGATTTCCATTCTGGTTGCTAAACAAACCCGTTTTCAGTATCGAACTCGAACGTCTTCCTTTTACCAGTACCGGCTTTCATCTATCTCTTCACCTTGATTTCTCACTCACCTTGGGTTGAGGAGCAGCACACATTCTGAACGCCCAATTGATTTGTATAGAGTCCGTACCCGTTGCAAACTCCGAGAACTTCCAAATACTTACCGTAGTTACACTCATAGTCTTCCTATCTTCCAAGCTTTAGTCTTGGTCTAAAGACTTATCTCAGTTTCTGTTAAGGTGGTCGTATTGATCCAAGCTCCAATGGTAGACCTACCACTCATTGACGTTCTAGTTTCGATCTCAACACCAAACCCAGATTCAATGCTGATCCTCGTGCCAATCCAAGTTTTGATCAGCGTGCTTCGATCAATGCCAGTTTCAATCGAGACCCTGCTATTGATGTCTTTCTAAATCTGGTTCTTGCATCTCACTGGTGTTTTAGTTCCGATCATGGCATCGAATTAGGGCGGTCTTGGCCATGGTTTTGGTTTAGGTTTCAATCACAGCCATACTTTTGATGCAACTTGGTATTGTGGTTCTTGTTGTGTGTAAACGTATCAGTCTCGATTCTCACATCCGTCCACACTTTAGTCATGGTTCTTGATTGTATCGCGGTCCAATTGCTATTCGCCAAGGTATATTTCTCTTTCTGAGACCGACGTAGGTTTCAGTCGTCATGCCTGTACCAATGCTGTTTTCAATTATGATCCTCGTGGTCGTCCTGATGAATCTAATACAATCATACATGACTTTTTTGGTGGTAACTTTATTGAACGTTCTTGAATGTAGTTAAATATTATTGACTTTGTCTTCTGTTATTAATACGTGATTTATATTATAAATTAATAAATGAATAAAAACAATGCATGTCTTTTTAATTGTTAAATAACAATTCAAATGTTAGTAATGCATTCATATAAAGAACATTGTTTTAAAATTATTCTGACATTTTCATACGATTTATCTAATATATAAGCAAAATAATGTTTACTTCCTTCAATTATATTTTACCTGATCAAAAAATCGAACGACAACTAATGAAATCATTCTATAGTTCATTTTTAAATTACAATTATTTTTAACACGTGAATATGTTAAATCATTGAATATTTGTGATGTATTTGATTAGACAATATATCATGTTTCTTAAGTACTTTTGAATTAGATATCGATGGATATAGTTGAAATTTTATGGTAATTCGCATCTCTTCATTGATTCGAAATAGTTTTAATACTATATCTGAGTACAATAATTTCTAATAGATCAATTTATTAGAATTTTTTTTCTATTAAACTATTATGAGTACATCTATTGATAAGGAAGAAGTATAATACAAATAACATCAAGCATTAATCGATTAATTAAGCTAGTTTATAAATGATGTCAATAATGCATGCAAAAGATGAATGGAATCAATTGATAAATGTTTGAAGTCTTTAATCATGATTTTTCACTTGAAAGAGATTCGAAGAATTAAAATTGAATTAAAAAATATGACTAGTGTTGGTCATTACGCAAGTAGATAGGTGTATAGGTAGAAACATTAATAATATTCCTTAGTTCAGTTTGAATTCTTCTTAACATATTAGTTAGATAGGGTTTTTGTGCATTTTTATTCTATATAGAAAGAATAGGTTTTAATCTAAAACTGAATAAGTAATCAATCAATCATATTTTCTTATTGAATTTCGTTAGAATCAAGCAACATCATACGAAAATTTGTGCTTCACATTC